>JAECUM010003379.1:0-136845 GCA_016617855.1 Megalonaias nervosa | reverse complement strand
ATATATATAGATAGATAGATAGATAGATAATTCAAAATGAACACTTCTTGGCGCAACAATATAAAACAAGAGTCCCTTGAAGGGATTAATGCTCTACTGGGCGAGAAGATTTTCCAGGAGTTGAAGATAAAACCTTTTCTTCCTTTTAACTGCTGAGTGTTGAGACCCTCACTTATAATCGTCAGCGATATAAAGAGTTTAAAATCAGCTGCTGTGGTGGACATATTGGATCTCAGATTGGCACCATTTTCATTTAGGACCAAGTAGACATCAATAGAAGCCTTTCGGTCAAAACTCTATGTCATAGTGTGGGATTAGTTACAACAAGATTTTCAGGACAGCCGTCATGACAGATATGTTAGGTGTAGGACTGCACCCTTTTCATTTAGGATCAACTGGGTATCATAAGAGGTCTATTGGTGAAAACGTCATGTTGATATATCAAACCATTTAGGAGTAGAGATGACAATATTTTCAAGATAGCCATAGTAGTGGCTATATTAAGGGTTATTAATATTCCTTTCAGACCAACTAGGCACCATAAGAACTCTTCTGATGAAAGCCGCATGTTAAAATGAATATGACTTTCCTATAAGAGGAGTAGCTAAAACAAGATTTTTCAAGATCAGCATATATTGGACGCCATGTCAGCAACGTTTTAATTTAAGATCAACCAAACGTTGTCTGGTCTTTTAGTGAAAAACCCCATGATGATATGACTATTCATTTACGAGAAGGACTGATAACAAGATTTTCAAGCTGACCTTTGTGGGAGCCATATGATACCCAAGATTAGTACCGTTTTTTATTTAGGTTTCATGTAAACATCATAAGAAATCTTTTGGTGAAAAACCCATGTCAATTTGACTTTCCATTCATAATGAGTACGGAAAAGAAGATTTTCTAGGTGTCTTCTGTGGCGGCAGTATTCAAGGTCAGATTGGCCCATTTTCGTCTTGGACCAAGTAGACATCATTAGACATCTTTCACTGTAAACCTCTTGTTGATATGACCATCCATTCAGGATGAGCGGCGATTACAAGATTTTCAAGATGACCGCTGTGTGGTGGCCATGTTGGACCCAAGATCAACACCATTTTCATTTAGAACTAACTAGACATCATAAGAAATTTTTCAGTGAAAACTCCATTTTAATATGACCATACTCTCAGGGGGTAGTAGCGATAACAATATTTTCAAGATGGCCGCTATGGAGGCCATATTGGATGCATGATCAGTACCATTTTCATCTAGGACTAACTAGACCACTAGATGTATGTGGTGTAACGTTTCGTGGCATCTTCCAAGTAGGTTAGGAAGAGTAACCATAACACACGTGTGTTAACGGACGAACGGACGACGGACAAAAGTCCATCCCATAACCTCTTCTGGTCTATGACTAGTAGAGGTAAAAATTTGTGGAAAAGGTAAAGTATAACCCACTCTACGCCATCCCTTAATGCGTCATCAAACTAGAAGACAATAGACAGAGTTTAAACAAAATTATGACGAAAGGATGTAGAGATTCATAAAGATACAAATAATGAGTACAAATTTTGCGGTCTGCACATTCAAGATTTGTATATATTTTCCAATGATATCAAAACCATATTTGCCAAATATCATCATTAGAAATATTTAACAATTTGCTTCAGAGAAATCTCAATAATACTTAACGTTCAGGGTTGTAAAATGACAAAATCAAAAGGGTGAAAAGTTTAGAACAGACATTTTTTTTTTTTTACAAAGGAACCATACATTATACTATAATGAATAGGTGTGAAATGTATACTGCCATTAAATGTTTACTGGACATTTTGCATGCTGTATGGATAGGGAATAAACGTGAGTAGAGGATACTTGATGGGACTGCCTATTTAACACTGCGGCGCATAAATCGGTATCAGCCGCTAGAGGAAACTCGTACATAGATTTTCCTGAATGGATTAAGAACAAAAGTTTGATCAACGATTTTGATAGCTGAGTTTCACAAAGTGTTTAGTATAGCCAATAGCCATTGTAAACAATTGTTTTGCATAAAATAAACTCAAGTAAAAATTACATTTAAATCTTGGCCTATTTTATAAGTACAATCTTTTTGCTTTTTATGTATATTTTTAGAGGTTAACTTTTATTCGATACTATATGTCCATAATTTGTCTGGCACTACTATTACGTCTCTATGGTCTTATAATAAGTAAAAGAAAAGAGTGAGATGCAACGAGCTTTGAAAAATTCAACAAATGATTTGTTTCCCTGGAATACAAAGTGAAAATGTACAAAAGGAACTTACGGTATTGCGAATTAAATCCTAAATAATCCTAGAATTACAAACACAAGTCCTAATGATTAATGTTCTGAATAAACTTTAGTGGAAATCCAAATTAAATTCAACACTGTAGGTGTTGATGTGCTTGCGGTGGCCCGTGTAATGATGATGTCTTTTGTTGGATCACAATAATGCAATCCAAGAATATATCCTTACTTTAAATTCAAGTCTTTATATCCAAGAATGTTATTTTTGATGAGTACTTTGTATTTTTGAATAAATAATTTGAATAAATAAAATTCCAGCCCAAATGAACTACTGGACACAACATTAGTACAATTGATTTTGCTCAGATATTAAAGCTCGAATAAATAATTTCTAGAAAAACAAAGCGACGATAATAATCCTAATAGTTAAACCATACTAATAGAGAATATGTTAGCTATGTATTAGTTGTTTACAGAATAAAATACCCAATGATTCAGGTCAAGTAGAAAATGAGCTTGATTTTTAACAAGCTCAAGTCCAAAATAAAATTACCCATTACCAATAGCATATAACAAAATTTTTAAAAAATTACAAAAAACTAACAAACAATGCAAATTAAATATATATACACTACATACATAAATACATTGATACATACATACATACATACATACATACATACATACATACTGTCGCGAACTCCCCCAGCTTTGTTAGGGTGGGTTGTATGGTTTTGGTTATCGTTATCTAGAGGGTGATCGCCGACGGTGTAATTTGCCCGGAACGAGTAAATATCAATATAAAGTGTGAAACTTATATATAGAATAGATAAATATCTGAGCAGATATAGAGAACAGAATGACACGAGCCCCCGTACATGTAAAAACAATAAAATTTAATCAAAATTCATAAACAATGAAATTCATAAACAATTGTGATAATGCATTACATTTGAAAGATACACCTCTTTTTGAATTAAATTATTCAACGAATCTCAAACACAAATATGCTTATACAAATAGCCGATCTATTAAGCGATAGAATTAATTCATCATCGAACCGAGTGAATGATCGAAAACATTGCCTTGTACATAACCTGATGGTTCTGGCTCAGTCCAAATTCACTGCGACTGTTCTTTTGACTTCCTTGTGCTTATAAGTCTGGGTCCTTTCCACTTTTCCCTTTTTCCAAATTCTCAGGTGTCCCGCCTCTTTCGGCCTCCAACCTTGTGTGGTTACTTTGGTTTTGTAAGTACGTGGTACGTCACGTAGATATTTCATGTAGAGCTATCTCACCTTGCAAAAGTAAACAAAGTGGCAACCTGAGTATTCTGTTAGGTACCCTACTGGGAAGAGATTATTACTTTCTCCTCTCGTTAATGTCAGATAAGTTCTATCGGAATTCAAACAGATACCCACGGCTATCTGGTCTAACTAAACACGGCAGACCATAAACAAACCTAGGTTCCTAAGATTAATGTACTCCCTAATGACTATTTCAACTGGCTTACGGTAACAACACCTCGAGACATCAGTTCCGGTCCCGACTTAATTATACAAATGAACGAATGAAATTCTTTCCATGATTCAACTACGGTATTAATAACGAATACACACATTCAAGTCTCTACCATATATGACATTATCTAAATTAGAGAATTTACACGGATTCTCGAAACTCATATCACTAAAGTAAGGCATGAAATTCTAAATACATATTTACCTATAACAAACGAGACTATACGTTCAAACGATTCATCAAACTTATATAAAGAATATCGGTGTACGGATTCATATAGATGAACTCGCACAGTTGTATTCACATCAAGAAAATTGATCTACTAATCTAACCAAATCAATCATGCAAATATCAGCAAATAAATCAAACAAATCATCATATGGATATCAAGAAATTACGTGAGATTGACGCAAAATACCTTGTGTCTTCAAGCTTTACCGCTAGAATTGTTTTCGTAGATTTTTCCAGACATCCAATCCCTTGGATCCTAATTCCGAGTGAATATCTTCTAATTCAGCTCGGAGCCTTCCACCTTGTTCTTTCTCTCGCAGAAGAAGTGTAGACTGACTTAAAAGTGTTGCGATACGCATATTAAACCGAGAGTTTCCAAGTGGAATCACGCCCCCTTTATACAGCATAACCAATCCGAATTATAGTTAAGGCGCTAAAAAATGTAGTCCGTCTGCCAAACTGGATTACCAAATACCTATCGCTGAGAAGTTTCAGAATTGACAGTTTCGATACAGATCGGAGGTTAACCCCTATCCCTTTTCAGTTAAATAAACGAAGTTTCAATTAAGAACCACTGCTCGCATGATAGTGACATTATCAATCAGTGCGTTACGGCGCTTTAAACACGCGTCAGTCCCCATAAATCTAATTAATCGTTCACCTGTCCAACCTACTGTGTTCTTCATAGATCGACAGAAATTTGCACCCTTACACATACATACATACATACATACATACATACATACATACATACATACAGACATACATACATACTGTGGGGGATTGGTTATGTGTGGGGGTGGGGTGCTCCCAATATTTTAATTAAACTATTATAGAAGTCCCACCCGGGTTCGATTTTGGTTGGAAGTTAAATTAGTGAAAGATGTACAGCTCCGAGACCCCAGTCAGCAATGCCGACGATTAAATGGTTAAATATACAAAAGGTTGAAATTCAATTAATAGCAATTTAATAACAATTTAATAATCAAATGCTCAAATTTCCAATTACAGTCCTTCCTCTCGACCCTTTAATAGCCAATTGCATCACTTGATTAGCAGTGTGAGATCGATTTCCACCTGTTCTTGTATTTTACTCATCTGTAGTATTCTTCTCCTATTTCTCCCAATTCCTTCTCCTCTTCCTCATTGACTTTCTTCAAATTCCTTCTCCTCCTCCTCGACTTCTCTATACTCTTTCTCCTCCTCCTCCACTTTCTCCTCCAGACTCCTTTTCCTCCTCCACCACCTTCTCTCCACCGACTAGACTTCTGTTCGGCTAGTCTCAATTCCGTCTCCATCTCTTGGAGGCTCGGGACTCAATTGAACAGGAACTTTTTGTCCCCTAAAACGCTTCCAGTGAAAACACAAGGACGGTACAGTCTTTTCCCTTAGCACTCTCATCTCACACTAAACACAGCCTATCATCAGATAACAGCTATTAAATTTCTTCAGTCACGCAGTCATTCACATCGAGATACCCATACATTCTTGTATGGTAAAACAAACGTCATAATACAGCACGGTATCAATTACTTCTTACACATACATCAATAAATTCCGTCACATCAATACATATCCCTAATCCCGTTATACTACACAACACAATATCCCAATAATCAGACGCATTTCTTTACCTTACAACTCATACAAAGTACACAAATATTCAAATATCCATGCTCTGATATATTCACACGTCCATAGTAACTAATCTTACATACATCAACCATTTCAAATTCACATTTCAAGCATGTGTAAATTCTAACATAACGCATTAATAATTGTACTGTTTACTACGAAGTAACCCAATAGCGAATTACAAAATTAATTCTGACCACAAGCTAACGATCTACATAATTCCATCTCGCAGCTAATAATTCTCTACGTAAGCTCAAGCCCATTTCGCAAATACGCATGTAAATGAAACACTACAAAGGTAATTCTACATACTCAACGATGCTAGTAATTAAGTAAACATACTACAAATAATTACAATTATGATGCCGTAATATTCTGCAAAACTCAAGCAAATAACTTACTGACCTTTTCGAAGCTTTGTCTTTCCTTAGAATCTACCTCTAAGTTTTACTGCCAAATTACGAGTTGCTCTCTCGGAGTAACCCTATTGCTCAGCAATCTGTCTAGGCGTAACTTTTTTTCTTAGAGTTCTGAAAGTTGTAATTCTGACTGCATTGGAATCACACCCTCTGTCTCCGGTGGCCTAGTGGTTAGAGCGTCTGCCTCGGATGCGGGAGGTCGTGGGTTCGATCCCCAGCAGAGTCATACCAAAGACTTATAAAAATGGTACTAACAGCTGCCTCGCTAGGCGCTAAGCATTAAGAGGTTAGTGTTAGGGCTGGTTGGCCTGGTGTTAGGATAATGTAACTGGGTGTTACATCATGCTACATGTATGCGGCATGATGCCCCAATGCTAGACGTCACTATAAACTGCCACACTGCGAACATCGTAGCGATATGACTGAAAAACTGTTAAAGCTACGTTGAAAATCCAAATCACACACACACACACACACACACAAGCACGCACACACACACACTCTGTCTCAATTTTTGATTGGATATAGCTGTGGACCGATTAAATCAAACTTAGTGGGCAATGTCCCTCTCGCTGTCTGTCAACGTGGGGACGGATAAGAACACGCCTTGTTCACCACGTGGACTTCCGTTTGATCTTTGGACTAACTTTTAACACCTAGGTGTGATACGGCAAGCCTTTGTTAAGTGATGTTAGCGGTCACCTACGCCAACTCAAGTTTCAGGTCTCTGGCGGATCACGGTAACCTTGCGTAAGTGATTAACACTAGCCCAAGGCAAACTTAGGAAACGTGACGCCTACATAAATACATACATGCTGCAACATATCACAGAAGACAGACACACATAAAAAGAAAGCACATGCAGAGTGATAGGGCATATTCAGAGTGATAGGGCAGATGCATAGTGATAGGGCATATGCAAAGTGATAGGACATATGCAGAGTGACAGGGCAAATGCAGAGTGATAGGGCATGTACAGAGTGATAGGACATATTCAGAGTGATAGGGCATGTGTTGACTGATTGGGCATGTATAGAGTGATAGGGCGTGTACAGAGTGATAGGGCATGTACAGAGTGATAGGGCATGTACAGAGTGATGCACATGACGGCAATTGTAATCTGTTCAACCTTCTGTGATTTAGCGCGAATGCTCTTGGTTTATTGCTTAACTGCCGCGATATCAATTAAAAATAGGATGTCAAAAAGTTAATAACTTTTGTGTATTCTTTTCTTGGGTGTACTCTTGTTCAAAATGCAACGATCATTAATTTATTTATCATTTCCTTAGTGTAATATCATATTTCCCGTCTTCCTTCCACCCCTTTCTTCTCAATCTAGTTTGTTTAGAAATAATTATATTAAGCCATAGTAATTTTGTGCCGCTTTTGACGCATATTTATAGTCGACTGCAGGGGAAGGGCTTACGAGGGGTATTTAAAAAGTCCTGAGTATGAGTGCTGTACAACAAAGTTCTTTATTAGTGGAGAGTACGTCCATGCATGCCCTTAGTGTACCCCCACGCACCTTTACACAGGCTCTTAGTCTGATTATCCAATTATTAAATGCTATTCACTTTTAGATGTGCAGTTCATACACTGGAAAAATGTATCTTCCAAATGCAAGGCAGCTTAAAATTAGGGACCAAAAATTCAATGTTCTGGTGATGGGGCCTGATAACTTTTTGTTTTATTCTGTCTGTGAACAGTTGGACAAATATTTTGCTCTGATTAATAGCAAAATAGCACTATATTATTTCCATGATATTCTTTGGAAAAATATAAATTATCTTGAGATAAAAGAAAAGAAAATATTTCAGCTCAAAAGAAAATCACAGCCCCGCCCCGAAAAGTGAATGTCCAGTACCTTATAGTGGATTAATTTGCTATGTTAATTGTTGTATAAGCTGCAATCTAAAAACTGTAAAGTGGGATGATTAAGCTTGTACTATAGCTGATACTATTAGAAACATAGTGTTGACATTCGAGAGCATGCGCGCCCGCAGCATGGGTCAAGGGGGGTCACGAGACCCCCACCCCCAAATCATACTGCAAATATATATATATATATATATATATATATATATATATATATATATATATATATATATATATATATATATATGTATGTATGTATTCCGACAAGTTTAATCATGCAAATGAAGCTGAAAATATATCGCAAGATTCTGTTCAAAACGCTTAATAACTACTAGCTTTAGTTTCAGACTGCTTCTTATACTAACTCTCCCGGCCGTGACTGACTGACCCACCCCCGAAAATCCTGACCCCCCCGCAAAAAATCCTGCGGGCGCCCATGTTCGAGAGCCCATTGATAAAAATCGAAAGTATTTGATGTTGCCAACAGTTTAGCATCTATACTATAAAATACTAGTCAGGTAAACTTTGAGTGGGATGTCAACACACAGGCAAGATATTTATCAGGAAGGACCAGTAAACGTGAGACACGTTCTTACTCAATAAGCGAGAAAATATAATGGACTTGAGAAAATTGCGTATAGTTCAGACAGAAAACAAGTATGCTCCTGCAAATCGTAGGATGATTCGCACTCTTACAACGAATACATATACTTAGTACATTCACATACGCAAGTAAATAACTAAAACATGATATGACTGTTTGGGTTATTTTTTAATCGAAATTTTTCTGAAAATTGGATTTGTTCCGAATATGTTTCACGACATTCCATTTGACCACTGCGTCGGCATACTTGACATGTGTTTTATTCTGAGTGGGCGGAAAAACAAGTTGATGCAGTGTAGGAATATGTCGAAGCCTTCAGGCCGAGACGTATGTCCCTACGCCACTTCAAGCGAGTTCTTTCCCCAGACTTGGAACAACGCACTTATGAGGTTTTATATTGATTGCATATCCCCTTTTTAGCAGCGGCGTCACTAGGGGGGTGCAGGGGTGGGGGTGGGGGCGAACCGCACCAGGTGACACCATCAGAGGGGGTGACACCAAAATGACTGTCTATAAAATTTTTGAATTTTTGTGCAGGAAGGAGGTCCATGGGGGTGACACCATGAGTTACCGCACTGGGTGACACCAACCCTAGTGACGCCACTGCTTTTTAATCACACATTCTTTAAAAATTGTATATTGTATACTTTTGAAATATGAGTTAGGCAGTTGGCGTTTATGAAAGATTTTGTACAATCCTCTGAAAAATCCCCATTTGACGTACTTAATCGGGGCTAGGCCTAGATATATACTGTGCAGTTTTGTCATCGAACTGTCTGCAGTGCTTAGATGGTAACTAACTCTTTAGCTTTGAATTCATCAAAACTGTTGTATAGAACATACGAATGGATTTTAACTGCAGTAATGGCATTTGGATTTTTCCTTACTTTTTTAACGGTGCATGGGTTTTGGACGAGTAAGTGACCCTTTTTTCATACACCATTATTACTGAATACGCACACTCTACTTCCAAGCCAATTTCAGGGCAGATTTCACAGAATAACAGTACTTATATATATTCAGTTTTAAACAGAAACCTCATTAATGTACAGCTAGGTCTTGCCTGTCCTAGGACGGGAGTGATACATTTTCAAGATAAAAATAAAAAGTAAAAGAAAATATTAGGATGAGCAGTTCAAATGAACGTTTGAACATAAAAATACAACCAAAATAAAAATATTTAAAAAAAAAAATGGGATACCGCGGCGAGTTTCAAACTCGTGACCTCTTGTTTGGCATCTAGGACACAAAACAAATGCGGGTGTTTATATATAAGGTACATTCAATGTCTATATTTTTTTGTGTTTTCATTACCAAAAATTATTGAAGTATTGAACTTAAAGATGATAATTTAAGCATATATTATTAACAAAACCAAATTCAGTCTCTGTCTAACACGCAGACCAGATTTTCATTTGGATATTTTAAACAAGAAAATTCTAAACTATATATTGTTCTGTTTTCTTCTCTTTATTTTCTACTTGGACAGTGTGTGTATGAGCGTGTGTGATTTGGATTTTCAACGTAGCTTGAACAATTTTTCAGTCATATCGCTACGATGTCCGCAGTGTGGCAGTTTATAGTGACGTCTAGCATTGGGGCATCATGCCGCATACATGTAGCATGATGTACCACCCAGTCACATTATCCTAACACCAGGCCAACCAATCCTAACAATAACCCCTTAATGCTGAGTGCCTAGCGAGGCAGCTGTTAGTACCATTTTTATAAGTCTTTGGTATGACTCTGCCGGGGTTCAAACCCACGACCTCCCGCATCCGAGGCAGACGCTCTAACCACTAGGCCACCGGAGCGGTCAACTTGGACAGTAGCAAGAATTGAAAATGTAAATATCTGTATCGAGCGCCAGATCAGCCGTGTAAGATTAAATGGGTATGCAATAAAGCTATATTTTTGATATTCACCATTAATTTTTTTTACAGATACAACTGTTCTGTTAAAGCAAAGTTAATTTGTCGAAATATTTTGTCATCAATAATGAAAACACGATTTTGAACACGATTTTGAAATTATTTAAGTCATAAAAAGACTCCTCGGAAACTTCCGTACATTCCTTACGGAAGAAAATTACCGACGTACCGCTACCGTGAAAAATTACCGTGGTACGTACCACCAGAAATAAATATCGCGATAAACCGGTATACCAGTAATATCGCACACCTCTAATGAACAGCATGGACTAAAGACACCACTGCATGTGTTGTCATGTAACTTTAAATAGGTTGGTTCATTACAACTTTCAAGTATATTTAACCTCTGATTTTTAGTGACATTTTTGAAATACAATAATAATAATAATATTGAAAATAGGCACATGAAATCACTCACGTGGAATACGAAGTTATGAAAAAGCTGCAGGATTGCAGTATCACATATATCAACTTTAGAAAGAAACAATGGCAGATGTAAAGATGCAGCATAGAATGTATATGTCACACTGCGAATTATGGTCCTGTTATCACACTATTTGCGTTCGTGTTTTTATTTCAGAATTAGTGCTTAATTGAAAAAAGTAACTTGTATTTATCACCACACTAGGGAGAGAGAGAGAGAGAGAGAGAGAGAGAGAGAGAGAGAGAGAGAGAGAGAGAGAGAGAGAGAGAGAGAGATGCGTATTTCATAAAACTGCTTTTATAAACAGTCAAGTGTATCAGTCGGGATAAGTTTTTGGATACCTTTTCCAAATTTTGTCATCTCCTTTGCCCCAGGTAGCCATGTCGGTCTATCGCTGAAAACATCGGCTTGCTTCACCAGAGCCTGATGAATGTTGTCATAACCGGTAACAAATACCACCAGCTGAGGGCCCATGTACACGCTGAAAATATTTCCGTACTTTGTCCTCATCTTTTGCATTGTCCCTTTATGGCGCTGACCCAATTTCATGAAGAATGAAATGGATGCAAGCAGATTCCATTTGGGTATTCCAGGTGGAATATTTTTGGGTCCAGACAGGAACACTAAGTATATTAAAACCACCGTCAAAATTATAAGCATTACAGGTAAGTTAATCAAATCAGTGAGTTGTGATGTATACACCATATTTCTTGCTCGGAATCTACAGCAACTACGTACTATATTATGACGATTGAAGACTATATGTAGATCCGTTAGGTGTTTCGATTATTCCTTCGATGGAGAGTTCTGTAGATGACTACTACAGAATGCTATGCAGGATGACATTTATACGGCTTTAAGACGAGTATATACAATATGGTTGTGATACTATATATAATAGGATCGAGAGTTCATCACCTGTGATGTCAGCATGAAGCTGACCACTTAATCTTGTTGTATCAATTTCTAAAACGGGATCCTAATGACCGTTGCATGACACTCCGTAAATTCATACGTTTCCTTGTTTTTGTTTCGGGTTTAACACCATTTCTCAACGCCAGATAGGCTATCCATGGCAACCAGAATAACTGATGGGGGAAGAAACTGAGAAACCCCAGGTAAGAACCGCCGACCCACGCGAAGCGCCTGGCAAGCTTTTTCACATAACCCACATTTTTGCCGAGCCCGAGACTCGGACCAACGCGAACAGAGGTGAGATGTCAGTGATCGGTAAAGGCGAGCGCTTTAGACCACTCAGCTACCCGTGGGCACATTTATTTCGTAATTTCCCTATTTGCTTTTTTTTTTTTTCTTGCAAATTCACTTTCCTTCGTAATACTCACTCTTACTCTGTTCCTATGTCAATTTATCTGTTCATTTGTTTTTATATTCCTTTTAAAATTTATTTAAATATAACGACTATTGAAATTGCCAATTGCATTAATTTGATAACGGATGGCAATATAAATCAACATAATTCAGAAGAAGCGTGTGTCAATGGTGCTGATTAAATTGATACCTCCTTAATGGTAAAAGGAACCGCTGAAGAAGAATTTTCCATGAAAAGATGTGCCTAGGGAATTATAGAATCCGTACCTGTCTGTTTTAATTATTGACAGGTATTTTTTTAAATAAATGACCCCATCTCTCTCTCTCTCTCTCTCTCTCTCTCTCTCTCTCTCTCTCTCTCTCTCTCTCGCTCTACACACACACACACACACACACACACACACACTTGGCAATGTTTATTCTGACCAACCGTTTGTTTCTTGTTAACAAGAAAACAATATAGAAATTTGTCTCAAAATTTTCATCTATCTGTAAATGAGAATTTCCTTTCACAACTCAAGATGATTTCTCATTAAGATTAACATGTTTAAAGAGGTGGGCAAACCTTTGGAAGGCGACAAAACGTGTTGACAAATTCATTTAAGGAATACATTAAAGGATTAAAGGAAAAGCCCCAAGGATGAAGTTATCTATCAAACATAAGAGAATGGAACAGAACTTAATTGCCAGCCCAGGTCTAAAAAATAGACGTATGCGGTTAAGCACATAATCTATTCCTTTTGGTGGTGTAACCGATAAAGAAAGTTAAAAAAGAGACTGGTAAAAAGAGAGATACCCAAGATTTGTAGGTATTAACATTCTTTTAGATACTCAAATATTGTTTTCTTATGTTAGCTAACTAATGACACTGAACAAGAGAGTGAACATCATCAGCACATGAATCATATCTTCTTGCAGATTTCGCCACGTTCCAGCTTAAGTGGGAAACATTTTATTCCTTGCAGGGAACTTTGTTAAAATTATTCTTTACTTTAAAAATTATTCTATCGGCTCTGGTGTTCGATGAATCACGCTGTATCGTGAACAAAATAGATAAGTACAATGCACTGGGGTCGCATAAAATATGTTGTATTTACACAGAACATCGCCTTTGTCTAAACAAAGGCTATCTCTGGTCACACAAGCATATGTTCAGGTGATGGAAGAAGGCATTGGCTGTTGGCCGACCCCGACTAAAAATATGTAATAAGTAAGTACGTACGTTCCCGTCAGTGTTTTAATCACAAGACAGCATCATGAGGTCAGTTTAAGTTTCAGGTAAACAGTTCATAATAATGGTTTATTACCGACTCAGATAATTACGTAAGTAGAATATGTAAAAAAAAAAATAATTTTGAATGGGTCCCATTTTGGTTTTATAAGATTAGTACACTGCTGTCAGGTTTCAATTCATTTCCTCACAGAGACCTGAAGTATAGACGTGTGCATTCCTCCTTAGGCAATGGTTTCCTCGTCCTTTTTTTATTTAATAGTGATACTTGCCTTGGATCTATATATTGCCACCCCTTTAATGCTTGCACATTTGGTTGTTGTTGTTCACTCGTTTTTATCTACTTCGTTTAAATAACGGTTAAAGATTTTATCTGCTTCATTTATATATTTGTTAAGAATAAACGTTTCTTCAGATCAAGACCTATTATCACTAACTCAGTTGCAGATAATGTGTGTAAAAATATTGGATAAATTGTAAGGTAGAGGCCTATGGGGAAAATATTATATTATTTTATATTTTTTCATTTTTAAATTTATTTTAGTTATTTTTATTTTTAGTTATCTATTTTAATTTAATTTTAATTTTTTAAATTTTGTTTTATTTCAAATTAAAATACGTAAAATTGTTTTAATTGAAATACTACGTAAAAGATAATTGAATATTTGCAAAAAAAATAAAAATCGGGCGTCATTACCCTTTACTTCCGGTCATGATAAGTCCACTTCTGGTAAAAGAACGAAGGCTAAAAGGCAATTTCTGGTCTTCAAGCTACTAAACACGCTTCTTGCAGCTCATGCACTTTCATATATATATATAGATAGATAGATAGATACCAAGTTTTGTCGAAGCCTTAGTTGACAGATGATAGCTATGTTTTGAAAGGAAATATTTCACGAGTGAAGCGGAAACATTGTATTGTCACGAATTGATTTCCTTTTCATTAAATTCCTTTTCATTAAATATATTTTGAAGTTTTATTGGTGTGGTTACTCTCAGATTGACATCATCTGAGTAACCCCCTTGTGACAAAAGTTAAAGTATTTTATGTGTTCATGTTTTTTTCCATATGTGTGTGTTTCTTGTATTAATTTTATTAAATTTCGTTTTTATTAAATTTTGAGTAAGGGTTTGTACACCATTCAAATCTTTTATTTCTTCAAATATATCAAATTTCTGGAGTTGTTATTTAATTCATAATCATAGTTTCCTATAAGTCTAAAGTTTAATAAATAAAAGCTAAATTAAATTAATTCATATTTAATTTCTATTAAGTATAGTTTTATAGTTTTAATAAATAGATATCTATTATACTGTTTCTGCTTTGCGTATAGGTTGTTTGAGATCTTAATTAGGCACGAGCAGCATTCACACTACGCTTTCGCGATCAGTGAACACTAGCTCAGGTGCCACGAGTTTCTTGTCTAATACATGAGTGACAATTTTGATCGTAAATATAATATTAAGTGGCTATAGTTAGGTTACTAATAATTTAATAATTTATTAAAGTAATACATGAATAATTGTTTAGTTTAGTCAACTTAATCGTAATCAGTAAATTTTGAAAATTTAGCTATAATATTTATTGGTAAAGTTAAATTAATAATATTAAACTGTTTAATAAGTGTTCTTCGCATTCGTTTAAGTTGTTTAAACATTTCTGAATCATAAGTCCGTTTTCCATTGTGTTAAGTCATCTTTTAATCCATAGGGGCCCCGAGTGGCCGAGTGGTCTAAAGCGCTCACCGTCACTGCCATCTCACCTCTGTCTGCGTGAGTTCGAGTCTCAGGCTCGGCTAACGTGGGCACGTGAGAAAGCCTGCCAGTAGCTTCTCGTGGGTCGGTGGTTCTTCCCGGAGTTTTCCAGGGTTCTTCCTCCACCAATTATACTGGCCGCCATGTATAGCCTATCTTGTGCTGAAAAATGGCGTTAAACCCTACAACAACAACAACAATTTTAATCCATACAGTATAGCGAGTGACCTTTCTCCCTGGTCACAGGAAGGAGTCTCAATATCGCAATTTTGTCGATCTGTCCTTTCTCCCTGCTCAACAGGAAGGAGTCTCATCATCGCATATTGTAATCCATTTCTTTTGTATTTCATTAATTTCTTTTAATATTCTTGCTCCATGGCCTTAATTCAAAGTCCGTTTGGTTTCCGTTCGTGTGATTCTGTAATTCTTCCTCTGTTTATCTGACATTTTGGAATTAGGGGGCTCCTGTACTGAGTAGATTGCTTACTGACAAGACGTTCCGTAATATATTTTAAAGGCAAACATCGTCGATTTGCATGAGTTTTTTCATTATGTACCAGTGCGATTAACAGCTCTATATTCTGAAAACAGTAGTTCAGACTGAGTTCTAATGAGTTTTTAATATAAATTTTGTTATTTTCGTCACAACCAAGACACAAACACATCCGAACAAGCCCCATCCAGCACATATTCAGTATTGTAAATTCCTTTATGAACCTGAACGCTGTCAGCTATTGTAGAATTTTTTTAAATAGAAACATCAAATAAAAATTCTGTTGGGATACTTCACACATTCAGCATAGTCCTCCATGTATATTAGTCTTGGTTGCCTTGATGTAGCATGGCATAACCGTACGTCTGCGTGATAGAAATATCTTTGAGAGAAATAAAAGGCTGTTTATTAGGGGACAGTACTACTTCAAGAGTCCAAAGTTTCTTATCCTTGCTAATGGACTGACTTAATGCAATGTTATTATCTACTCCGTCTATTATATTATCCAAATTTGAGGTTAGAGGACACTCAATAAAATTGACTTTAACCGTTCTAAACGTACCTTTACTTCTTTTGAGTAATATATAACATCACCTCATTAGCATGTTATATTTTGGGGCATTGTCGTCAAAGATTGCAATCTAAATCTATGTTAGTTACTATATTATTCACATAACATAAAAATAAGAGGTCCTAAAATATTGCCCTGAGGTAAGCCACATGTTTTCAAATGTCTAGTGTCTGTAATGTTAACACCGACAATTTTTATTGTCCGTTTCATGGATATTATTCAAACCATTCAACAGATGTAATGCCTAATTCTAACAATGTTTTACACAACATGACCTGATTTACTGTGTCAAGAGGCTTTTGTAATTCGAGCGCGATCTTTCTAGTATAGAAACCTCTGGATGTTTGGACCCTAAAATGAACAATGTATCAGATACTTTTCAGTTGCGTAGATTCCTCTAAAACTCGACTGTAGTTCATACAGGAGGTTATTGTTAGATAGTGTCCAAATTGAACATAGACTGCTCTTTCAAGAATCGTGGGCACCATATTGAGTATGCTAACATTTCTGTAATTGTTTGCACGAGCCCTACTGTCCTTATTGTAAAATGGGCGAACATTAGCTAATTTAATTTTATCTGACTCAGTACCATTTAAAACAGACAAGTTAATGATGCAAGCAATTACAGTCGTCAAAACGCTGGCACATTCTTGTATAAACCCTGCTGTTATATTGTGCGGCCTTTTCTTTATTTTACATGGATTAAGGTTACTCAGTTCTTTGTAAACAAATTCATCACCTACAGGTTAAAGCTGGGATGTGTTATTATCAACATTTCGTAAGTCGTTTGATAAACAAATTCAATACTTCAATCTACCTTGCTAATATCAACATGTACAAATGTGATAATAGATCATAAGTTCGACGTGTTGCTGGTGTGATGAGGCTTGATACAAAGAGAATTATTTGAGATAATGATACCCGTAGGAAGGGTACGTGGGGATGACTGTGGGTTGGTTACTGGCCATTAGTAAAACTTGGTACCAACGCCCCGATGATGTAAGAGTGTTATCCATTTTCGGATCATTAAGTAAGGTACAAAACTCCCTCATTATAACGGTCGACGGGGGCCTTGGAATTGTCATGTATATTTAATTTGCATTGTTTGTTAGTTAGGGTTTTTAATTATTTTTTTTAAAATTTCATTATATGCTATTGGTAATATATAACATTGTATGTTGACTTGACCTTGTACAAAATCAAGTTCATTTCTACTTGACCTGAATCATTGATTGTTTTTATTCTGTAAACAACTAATACATCATTAAATTATTCTTTATGCGTATGGGTTCACTATTAACATTATTATCTATGCCTGAGTCAAGGAAATTATGTTTATCATTTTCTTTATTATAATTATTTTGTCTAATAAACATTTGGAACCTTCTCGAAAGAAATTTTCCATTAGGTAATAGTATTTTTTTTATAGAAAATGTTAATTGTAACTTGAGGTCAAGTAGATGACTATATGATCTTGTTTTTCAAAATTTTTTATTCATGCTGTAAGACCTTAGTAGCCTTAGTTGTAGTATTGTTGTGTCCAGTAATTCATTTGGGCTGGTATTTATTTATTCAAATTATTTATTCACTGGAAAAACAAAGTGCGCTTCAAAAATGACATTTTTGGAAATAAAGACTTGAATTGGTAGTAATATTTCAAATAAGGATATATTCTTTGATTATATAAGTGTGACCCAAAAAAAGATTTCTGGCACATCACCACTACACGGGCCACCACATACACATCAACATATCCAGCGTTGGATTTAATTTCGAATTCCACTAATGTTTTTTCAGAACTTTATTCATTCGGACTTGTTCGCCATGCTGTAAGTTCCTTTTCTTTTACATTTTCACTTTGTATTCTAGGGAAATAAATTATTTGTTGAATTTTACAAAGCTTGTTGCTTCTCACTCTTTTCTATTATTTATTCTAAGACCATAGAGTCGTAATAGAAAATATCGGATTTTATTATTGGAAGTGTTACAGTTCATGTGCTATAGTTTTATAAGTTACAAAAAAACAAAACAAGTTTACCGCCGATATTTGCTCCTTCATTCATGAGCAGCAGAGAAGGTGAACAGACCACTTGCCTGAGACCTTATTTTTGAAAATTAAGGGTTCCCTGAAAAAAAAACATTTTTTGCTTTAATAATGAAAACTTCTTTAATTGACCAGATTTTTTCACAATCTGTCACTACGCGTTGGTCATTCACCTTCTCTGCTGCTATAAATTAAACAGCCATATAGATATTATCAATAATGAGTATTGGAGAACCACACTCAGCTAAATTAGCTCGAGAGCGACTAAAGGCAATTAAAAATATCTACCTGTTCGTGATTCTGTTAAGCAACAACTACAATCGCGTCAGGAATCTCAAGTTGAATTTGAAGAGGATAAAAAAAAATTATTTAAACCTATCACTGAGACCACTAAAGGTATTCAACCTGTGTTAGAGAAAACCGCTGAAGTAACTGGAAAAATAGCAGAAGGAACCGAAAAAATAGCAAGAAGAACAAAAAAGACAAAAAAAATTTTACGTGAACTTCCAGCCGAAATAGCTGCTTCGATGCCAGTTCCGGAAATTCTTGAAGGTATTGAACAAGTTCGTGGTGAAATAGGTGATATAAAGGGTCGTATACAAGAACCAGAAGAACCAGAAGAACCAGAAGAACAAGAAGCGAGGGAGAGAGTTGCGTTGAGTGATAAATTTATGGAAGGTACTATTAGTTATATTGAAAAAATTGAAAATTCAGGAAATTTAGCTATATTTGCTGTGAAAAGTTTCAGTGATCGAAAACGGTATTTAAAAATTGAATATGCTGATAAATCTGTAGGTCGTGAAGATTGGTACAAATGGATATTTCGTATATACTATAAAACTAATCAGGCTAGAAATAGTGATTTAAGATATGTTGATTATATGAATGCAATAGATGAATATATTAACTTCATGCGATTACAACCAGAACAACAACAACAATTAATTGAAAAACAGCAATATCAACAACAGCAATATCAACAACAACAATATCAACAACAACAAAAAGCACCACCACAACGAGAACTACAACGAGAAATACAACAAACACAACAACGAGCACAACAACTACAACAAGAGCTACAACAACGAGAAATACAAGAAGGAATGAAAAAATACAATAAATTGAGACAACGACAACAAGAAAAAAGACAACAACGACAACAAGAAGAAAGACAACAACGAGAACAACAAGAAAGACAACAACGAGAACAAGAAGAAATGAAAGAATACAATAGATTAAAACGAGAACAAGAAGAAATGAAAGAATACAATAGATTAAAACGAGAACAAGAAGAAATGAAAGAATACAATAGATTAAAACGAGAAATACAAAAAAAAATATTAAAACGAGAACAAGAAGAAAGACAAGAATTTCAAGACGCTCCCGGAGCAACTGGAAGTGGTTTAGGAAGTGGTCTTACTACTTGTCCCAATAATGTCCTTGCTGATGTCGATCGACTAGAAATTCTCATCGGAGGAAAACGAGCTGGTAATAATTCCCCAGAAATCATTAATGAAACAACTGATATTTGTAAACGATTATTTAGTGGCGGCATCATGGATATTAATGTATATCGGTTTCTCATTAATGAAATCAGTGACGATTATTAAGTGATTTTATCATTAATTACATACTTAATAATAAAATGATCATAGGTTCACCCTCTCTGCTGCTATGATTTTTATCCAAAAATTATATCAAGTCCGTTGCGATATCTTGACCTAGGATCATGTAAATTTATCGTTACAAAACCAAAAGGAGTAGTTTGTGCTTTTGAAAAGAAATTTTTAAATTTATTCATGTCCATGTCGCCTGAACACCAAGTATAATAAATATTCTGCAGCGTATGATTATCTACGCCATTAAACACAACTAAAATGTTACAGTTGTCTCTGATTACTTTTGGAATTTGTGTATATCTCTGTGTAACATAAATCACGTCTGTGTTTTTATGTCTACCTCGTGAAAATATTCTAGCTGGATTTGATTGTTTGTCCAGCATAACATCATCGTACACCACTAAATTATTAATGAATCCATGAGGGCCAGTGGCCTTGAGATCATCTACAGATGGCGCTTCATCAATATCAGTAATAAAATCTATGACATTGTCTTCGTGCAACGATTTTGCGTTTTCATTAAAATCCTTAAGTACTTCATAACATCGCTGATCATCTACAGATGGCGCTACTAAATATAATTTATCCCACTTCAGCCATCGCATTATTAGATTAAGCAATAATTGCGTCTTTCCACTTCCGGACGGACCTATTATAATCATTCTGATAGAATTCGGAAGCGCTGGATGGTGTTTTACTGATTCTTGTTTTCGTGTCGCAGAAAAGTCAATTATATCCATATAATAAATAATATGAGTCTATATTGTGTTCGATGCAGAGCACCTACCGATACTACTGAATTAACGACAATAACAACAAGAAATAAAAGACGTGCACTTACAGGCAAGTGTGCGAAATGTGGTACCAAGAAATATAAATTTATTGCAACAAAGACAGGTGGGGGTGATATCGCTGCTTCGTTAGGAAAATTACCAGGAACTCCATGGGCTAAATATCCCGGTGAGAAACATTTACCCGGATATAATTATTGTGGTCCTGGAACTCGACTTGATATCAGACTCGATGATCAAGATCAACCAAAACCAGGAGAGTATCCAGTAAATAAGATCGATCAAGCGTGTCACGTTCACGATGTCGCGTATAAAAGTAAGGATTTGCAACACCGACATCTCGCGGATGTAAAATTGATTCACGCGTTAAATTCTATACCTAATAAATCTCTCAGAGAAAAATTAGCTAGTTTTCTAGTAAAAACTGCTATGAAAGGTAAACTAGTGTTAGGGGCTGGTAATTAATTATATAACTATCATAATGGAATCTGTTTATTATTCCCCGAGAGGATTTTGGAGAGGTAAAGCAGCGATTGGTAAACTCGCCGAAGCAACAAAAGTTTCACGTGATGTCGCTGCATCATGGTTAGCACAACAGGCAATATGGCAAATCTTCCTAAGTCCACCTAAAAGAATTCATTACGCACATTTTGATGTTAGTGTCCCTAATGAAGTTCATCAAGCGGATATTTTGTTTTTACCACACGATACCATTAAAACACGTGGATGAAAATCACGCACATACAAATACGCGTTAACTGTCGTTGACATTGCTAGTAGATATAAAGAAGCGGAGCCATTATCAACGAAAACAGCATCCGAAGTTGCATCTGCGTTCGAACGAATTTATCAACGTGGCGGTCTACGATGGCCAAAACTAGTACAGGTTGATCCCGGTAAAGAATTTCTTGGAGTAGTATCATCGTTGATGAAGAAACATAATGTTAAAATCAGACGAGGATATACTGAAATTCATCGTGATCAGGCAATCGTTGAACGATTTAATAGAACACTTGCCGAGCGGTTATTCGGATACCAATACGCAAAGGAAATATCTACTGACTTCAAAGATAGATCTCGTGAATGGGTTGCAAGATTACCGAGTGTGATAGCTGCGTTGAATAATGAAATTACTCGTGCAACTTCCATGAAACCTTCTAATGCGATCAAAAAAAAATACATACCCAATGGCTACGGACAACGACATGAATCTTTCTCTCAACCAGTATTAGGTAATGTTACAGTTAGATATTTATATGAACCCGGCGAACTTGAAGGTGGTAAAAAAAGAGCAACCGATCCTATCTGGAGCGTGACTACACATAAAATTTCTAGCGTGGTTAGATCCACTGGTAGACCTCCAATATACAGACTAGATTCTACTGCCCCTCAACGTGGATTTGTACGTGAACAATTACAAGTAATTCCTGAGGATACGCAATTACCACCAAGCTCAATTTTGTAAACGTCCAGAACCTCGACGTCGATTACACTCAAGACAGGTAAGCATTACATTTTCACGTGTATGACCAAGATCACTATTAATTCTGTCTACGGTAAATTGTCTTGGATTCGAACACTGCCATGACATATTACAGTTGCAACTTGCGCAATGATTATTTTGTAGTTCTTTTAGTTTTATAATAAATTCAACATCAATATCAAAATCACGATTATTTTTTTTGTCACACTGCTTATAACCAGATAGTTTTTTTCTTATTACGTCATTATTAATAGTTTGATCATTATTTTCTATAAAATTCATAATAACCCTATGTAGTTGAGATATTCTCCTGACTCGAGATACGGCGAGATAGACTAAGTTTGACCATTCGATACGATCATCTACAATCCAGATTTTAGTATCAGTTATAGTTAACCCTTGTGACGAGTGAATCGTTATAGCGTATCCTAACACCCACGGTGATTTATTCATACTCAGCGCATTCTCAACGACATTAATATCGACTAAAATAATGTCATTCAATACAAGATTCTGTACCCGGACATTTTCAATGTCTCCACCTGGTATTTCAACTTCAATATTCTGTCGTCGAGTATCTGCTGGGCGATAACACAAAGGTACAGGTAGATCTGAAAATTTTTCTTTATGTAACAAAAATAATTTCTTTTGCAGTTCATCACGAACTATCTTTCTACTCGCGACTATCAAATCAGCGGGATTCCATAAAGTCCAAAATTCATTCATAGAAGTCTCTGGAATTACTCCTCGCATTATCTCACATTGTACTCTGTCTGGTTGAAGTCTGATTAATTTTTTAAATTCCTTCAGCGGTTCATCGATAGCTCTATGGTCATCATGTATTTCTTCATAATAATCTACGTTATTCTTTAGCCATTCATGTGGAGACTCTCCAACAAAAGGTGGTGGTTGACCATGATCGCCGCACATAATCACAGCAGTATTCTTTGTCAATAACCATTCAAGAAATGTTTTTAGTGTTTCTAACGACACCGTGCATATCTCGTCCCATATAATATATTTAGGTATATATTTTTCACCCATCCGCGATGGAGTCCATGTGTCTCCGCACCATCTAAAGAAACTGTGATATGTACACGATTTTACTCCTCGTTGTTTTATTTCTCTAGCAAGTTTATGCGTCGGTGTCAAAACAATTATATCTGAATTATTATTTATAAATAAATTAATTACACGAGTTGTTTTACCTGAACCACCACACCCATTAAGATAAACGGTTTTATGTCTAGATACTGGATCGTACAGAGATGGTGCAGATGACTTTGATGTTTGATTATTATTTCTGTAATATGTCTCCACAATTTCAACATCGGCAGATTCAGAATAACTAAATATATTTTCTTGTTTTATTCTCCATGTTCCCCATTCACCATTACCGAGTTTTAATAAATCTTTATATTTTTTATGTACATAAAATGAATCCGTAGCGACTCTGACAGCGTGATGAGGAAATTTATTTATCATCGATAGTAGGTTTATCGAAACATAAGCTAACATCGAAGATCTTAAATGAGTAAATTGTGGTGAGTCGCCATCAAGGTAGCTCACAATGGTACCTAGTTTTGTTCCATCTGATAAATAAGCATTACATCTGTTTATAAACGTATTTTTTTCAGTTGTATCAGCGATTATAAAATCTAGTTCAGCGTCGTCCATAATCAATCTTGTACACGCTCGTTTATAATCGTATGAACCACCTTGAGTAAATTTACCGATTATCTTTCTACCGAGATCCTTTGCAAATTTCTCATCATGTTCATTCTTGTATTTATTTATTTTAATAATATGATCTTCATCAATATCAGGGAATTCTTTTCTAGTGTCATCGATATTAAATCTGTTCGGTTCTGGTAACCAAACTTGCTTCTGTGAATTATACGATATAATCGCTTCAGTTACTCTCAACGATATTAAAAATCCAACATCAAGCATATATCGCAATAGTACTATCGGAACCCAACATCGCTCTGAAAAATGTCTTCCAAACCAAACATAAGTAATCGGATGGAGATTTTCTGCAAACTCGAATGATTCTACATGAGCAAATCCGGTTAAGTCAAAATCTGGTAAATATCCGTTTATCGCAACCCTGGTCATGTCATGTGTAGGATGTCCGAATCTCTTAAAGTACTTAGAACATACTCCATATCCAAGAAAACTACTAGGATAACACGCTACCATATCAACTGAGATAACATCACTATGGTTATATTTGGTGTTCCATAACCCACCATGACCATATTCTATACAGCTTTTCTTGACATCTTCAAGGAATTCTGATCGTGTAGTTTTCCATGAATTTTTCTCCTGAGCGAAATGGGCAGCAACCGATGGTACGGTAAAGCAATTATTTAATAATTGTCCAACTATGACATCATCAGATGTATATTTCAATGCAAGATGTTCCATTTCTTCATAGAGAGATTCTGTACGATAAATATCACCGTTAGGCCGTACAAACTGATCGTAATGATTATATTCTGAACTCTGAAATAACCAAACAGACACAGGGTCGCTTTTGCTGATATTTTTAATAAAATCAAATATATCACCGTTATAAAATTTAACTTTTCTATCTCGTGGAAATATCGTTACAGCATTAGTCCATGCATGTGCATTATGATCAACGATTGTTATAGGGTTTCCGTTTTTTATATATTTTGGTTCGTATAATATCTCTCCGGTTAGTGTTTTTACTGTTATTGGAAATCTTAATAACTTTTCTAGCTCAGCGACATCCTTAATAGATGCACCAGTATCTTTAACGGACTCTGCCCATTTGTTTATTTTTTTATGTCTTAAATCAGTTAAACCATTACCACGTATCGCATTTGTAAAATGTTCTGTAACTCGTTCAGCTACGCAGTTTATTCTCGATATTTTCATAGGTTTCAGATCTGTAACATTAGGTTTATCATTCAGCGGAAATATTCCGTATACAACTGCAGTTGCTGGATAACTCTGTATATAATAGGGTTTATCAATGCCAGTAAGTATTCCAGGCTTAGATTTATTACTTAAAAGAACAATATTACCCCCGGGCTGCACACGGACTGGATCACGCTTATCACGAATAATCCAGATATCTTCTTCTGTATTTACAATAAATTTTATTAGAATAAAATATTTTTGATTATCAAGGTGATTAATAATTACTTTTCCTCGTTTGTCGTTCATCATATTAATAACATTTCCAACTCTGAATGTTGACCATACATGAACTGCACTATCGTCACGAAATTCCTTTTTTGCTTCACGAATACGTTCGATCACCGTTAATGCCAGATCCTGCATCGAAGTACTAAGTTTATATTCTGATAGTCTGTCAAGGTCAAATCTAGCAGGGGAAGGTTCAATAATGGATAATTCCTCCATATTATAATTAGGGCAAATATTTAATTGAACATTAATCTTTTGTATATGATTGAAACACAAAACAAATGTGCTTGGCTCAAAATTGGATATACTTCTACTTGTAATAAATCGTGTGTGAACAAATACTGCGGAAATCATGCACAGAGTATCAAAAATGGAAGTACAGGACCAATACCGTGTGTGAAATGCGGTGTTGGAGTAAGAGGAAAAACTCAATTGTGCCTAAAATGTGGCGGAAAAAAGTATAGAGAACTAAAACGATATTATGACAAAAAAAATAATACATTATCAGGTAAATCTCCTATAAAGACAGAAGAAGATTATCTGGTTAGATTTCAAAATAATGATTTAGACAAATAATATTATATATAAATGGAGCAAAATGAGTTTGTGTCACATCCAATCATTACTAATTATGAATCATCCCGAGATGGTGTGATTAGAAACTGCAGATTGAAAAAACCAGTCGGTAGTATTGATAATACTGGTTATCTTAGATTTACTGATAATGGCAAGAAAAAAAGATATTTATCTCATAAATTCATATTTGAATGTCATTTTGGGGTCATTAAAGATGGACTTGTAGTTGACCACATTGATGGAGACCTCCAGAATAATCGGTTATCTAATTTACAGGTTATTACACAAAGTCAGAATACTGCACGGGGAAACACAGGAAGGTGTAAATTATACAGAAAGAGAGCTATTAAATCAGTGAATACAGAAACTGGGGAAGAAATTAGTTTTGAATCAATTAATTCTGCTGCCAAATACTTTGACATAGTACCACGATCGGTACAATTTGTCGCAAATAATATTACTAGATCTGCCCTTTCAAAAATATATAATCAGCGGATAGTATTTGAATATGTCTAACTCTCTATTCTTACAAAAACAAATAGTTCGACTCTGTTAATTTTCCCAAGGGTTTTGTTTAGCCATAATTACAGTCACTGACTCTGTCAGGGGTTCATCTTCACCGCTCTCAGCATTGACAGAATCAGATAACATAATCTTTCTTAATTGCATTACACGATTATCCACAATCTTTTTTCTTTCGTACTCGTGAGACAGTTCGGATTTAATATTTTCGATAGAACGTGCAAGAGGTGCAAATAGCTTTACCTGATTGTCGTTTACCATGGCTAGTGATTCAAGCATGGATTGATAAATTAATTTTATGAATCTGTAGTTTGAAGATAGTGTATATTTATTATCAAATTTTCTCTGTTGCAGTAATTCAAAATCGCACATAATTTTCTGAGGGTCGAGATTATCAGATATTTTTATTCCGTTATGTTTTAGTTTTTTAATAGCAGAAATAATATCATTGATGTTTTCTTGGTTCATTATATATATATTTATATATTTAATATAAAAAAATATTAGCTCCCATGACTTTCTTTTTTTTGTTTTGTCAGGGAGCTGTTTTGTTTGTGATATATGGTTTTATGATTTTGATTTTGAACTGCACAAACATAAACTTATCCTAATGATTGTATGGTTATGAATATATACAAATGGTTTATGATTTTGGACGGCACAAACATAAACTTATCCTAATGATATATGAACATGAAATATATACAAATGGTGATGACGAGGGGGAATCTTGTCTACGTCCAACAGATTTTGTACACTCTCCCCCCATACAAAACCCCGGGAGTGTAAAACGCACACCTCTCAAGGGTGTATGATAGGAGAGTGTATTTTGTCTGTTGTGGATATCGAGGAAATACTCCGGGTTCCCCCCCCCAATTAAATAAGCATCAGTCGCAAATGCAAGATAATATCTTTAGCATTTTTTGAGACTCGAACACGCGAGAGTCTGTAGAGCTTCGATCTACGTCAAACCGTCTTACCATTTCGGCTATCGTTCTCTTATCAATGATATAGTTAAATTTAAGTATATATATAATATTTACGCTGTCTCACAGAACTTGTATTACTAATAGAATGTAGAATTGTACTTCAGTTTTTCAGAATTTCATAAAATAATTTTGCACGCATAAAGTTATAGTTCGTTAAGGTAACAGACAGACGGACTAATATACACTATACACGTACATATAACTGGGTTTGTACAGATAACGTAGTAAGGGAAATAATCGTTCAATTTACTGCAGAGAGATAGCCGAGTTATCTCGCTTTATTATATATACAATTGCTTTAATCATAGAAAATTGATTATGTATTTACTCATCAGATTATGCCCTGATTAAATAATCAGACGTTCTATGAGCGTACATACAGGTTTATATTAAGAGATTCGTTTCTCGTGTCCAGAATGTTTCCTGCCTGGTCAGTGAGTTTGAAATTTATTCTTGTCAGAAATGGATTATGAACTCGCAGGTAAACGGGGTTAATTGGTTCTACCACAATTAGCCAGCCTGGTGGAACAATCGGGCTAAAACTGAATAATATGTACCCTTGCTCCGCAGTACCACTGCGGTGGTTAGATTTAGAAAGATCTACCTGATAGCTACCTTCAATAATATCACATACCAGATTGACTGCAATAACTGATGTTATGTTTACAATGCCCGGTGATATATGTTACCGGCACCAAAGGGGTTGTTATTGTGTTTTAATATAGCCGGTGGTGGGGCTATTTTTTTCCACGATTCAATTACTCCCGGATAATATTCTTCAATAAGATCATTTAATGATTTCTTCATTTCAGCGTTATTTAAATCTGGTATAACGAGTGTTTGTAAATTTTTTTCTGTTATTTTATAATGATTAAGAAATATTTGCTTCGTATTTGGATTTGCGCGGGGATTTTTAAGATCAGTTGAAACGTTTATAATACTTCGATTGACGATGTATAAATCGAATAAGATCTTATTTAAATGTTTTATTGACTCAATTATTTGCTGCTTTACACTTTCATTATAATGTTGAGATAATGAAATAAGTAAATTTCTTAAATCATTAAACGTTTTATCGTATTCAGGTTTAAGAGTATCTAAAAACTGTTTAATAAATCCTACATCAACAGTATGTCGAATATTCCCTAACGGAATCCTTGGTGCCAACATAATAATAATAACTACTGATCTAGTCATCTTGGGGATCCTTTTACCGTCAAAATCGGTAAAATAGTATATATCATCGTTTGGATCAGATCCAAATACTATACTATTCCATGGTTGGTTTTTTCGATATTCTGGATCTTTAATGAATTTTTCTTCACTCGTTTTAAATTCTTCTAGTTTTGGTTCTGAAACTCCATTATAAACAGGTGCGACATCAGGCCATCCTAACACGGATCTAATCGAACTCTGATAAATATCTACGAGGTAATCAGGAGAATTTATTTCAATCGCCGCTGATAGTGTTGGTTCGTGAACAGTAATCGCTATTTTAGATTCTTTCCCTGTGATAGATTTAATTCTGCGTTGGAATTCATCATTAATCTGTTCTATTTGATAACTACCCGTTGAAATTCCAACAACCTGCCAATCAGGTGTTCCATCCGGTTTATTTTTATTCGCAAATACCAGTGAATTATTTGGTTGTTGTCCACCAAACGGTTTTGATCTAATATTAGGCCAACTATAATAAACTCGTAATTGCGCTAATGCTATTTCCTTTGCTGGAATTGCAGTCGGAAAATTAACGCTAAATTCAGGATTGGTTGAACTTAATGATATCATAGTAGTTTTTGACGGCGTTGTATTAGCTACGATCTGCTGTAATAGTTCGCGCGACTCTGACATTATTATTATAGTTATTATTTAATTCTCCATCTTTCCGTCACTAGAGAACGCATCACGTTCCACTATGAACGCTTCATCGTAGGTTTTCATTATCGTTACGAACTCCTCATCGGATATTTTACCATCACTGAGATACGCTGAAATATACGAGCATAATTTAGTGTATGCGGCTGTTGCTGTGTGCAATTTCATCACGTACTCGTTTAGTTTATTATTCGTACACGTAGATATTTTTTTAGAGATAATACTGAAAATACCTGCGCATGTTGTTGCTGTTGAAACTATAATCGTTACAACTGCAGGCGCTGTCATCGTTATTGTTGATAATATTAATCCACTTCCAGCAATAACAACAGAAACCGAGTATACCATTATATCAATAACGACCATACGACGACGATATTTTTTTACCTTTATCGTGTAATCGTCGATGATATTTTTTAGTTTGGTTTGACACTCACATACTTGAGCGTATCTGTGACGTTGAACGTCGATAAATGATTCTTGATTCATTATACTTATTTAAGTAACTAATTCGGGAGTTTCAGCTACGAACTCAACACACCACCAATAAGTCGCTGCGGTTAACTTTTTTATCATTCGCTATTAGCATAAATGTTTCTTCAGTATCTTTATTTAACACCATAGACACAATTCCAGAAAAATCATCGGTTGAATGACGCCATGGAAATGTGGTAAATATACTGAATTTTGCACTACTAAATACAGATAATCTGTATACACCAGTAACCTCTGCAGTGTGTTTAAAAGTGTTATTTTCCGGTGTCCATGTTGCCTTTCCTGATGCGACTGTGTACACGATATTAATGATCTGCTTGTGAGGAATTTTAACGAGATTAGTTTTTTGAATAATATTAGGAATACCACTAATGATATCGTTGAGTCTTGCGTTAATGTCAGCGAGATTAATAATAACAGTAGGTGGAGTTCCAAAAAATTCGTTAATAGATCTGTTTATATTTCTACGAAAATTTAGAAATGTTTGTACGTGATTAAAATATTCAGTTCTAAATGAAGCAATTCCATCATTGATAGTCGTTAATGAAGTAGTTATTGGAATTTCCTTATCGTCGACGTATTTCTTCGTTGCGGCGTCGAAATCTGTTTCTGGTGTTCTGAGATTATTAATACCATTATTATTCATGTCGAGAAATGCACGCATTGTACCACCGCGCACTGACACGTATTTGGATTCTTGATCATCGACGTATTTTTTTGTTGCTGCGTCTGTATCTGCGATTGGATCTCCAAGATACGTAATTTTTCTTCCTGACATAATAACGTCACCGGTAAATACATCACCAGTTTTCTTAACATAATCGTTAACCGACTTACCGGAATCCTGTATTTTACCCTGATCAGTGAAAGTAACGACATTATTAACAACCGCGTTGGGAATTCGTACAAGTACATCTAGTAGTTGTATGTTACTCGTTTTTAATCGTCCTTGTTTGTCCTGAAAAACGACGACTTCATTTTGATCCACACTCGTTATATTTAATAAATCATCGATTTCATTTCTGAGCTGATCAATGGTTGCATATTTAGATAAATCAATCTTCTGAGCTCTACCTGAGGATCTTCCGTAAATATCTACCATTATATTTACTGATATCAGTTTAAGTACTATGACGTAACGTAGTGAACGCGTGTACGACTTTATGAGGCGGTGCTGTTGATTTTGATACAGCATCAAGCATAGCGAGGGTTTCACGGCCGCATATTGGAGGATCAGTTATTTTTTGTGTCGGTAGCGTTGAATACCAGATTGGAGCAGTATTATTACTGACATAATGAAGAAATTCTTTTGGTGGTGCTAATCCATACGAATCGAAATAAATAATTCCACGTGGATCAATTGCATATCCTACCCAGTGCGTGCCTGGGCCAGAATTTTTATCGAGATTAATAATACCGGTTTCATGTTGCATTGCAACGGTAGGTAATTGATCGCGCATAAAAACACCTCTGAAATTTTTTATTTTTAATTGCTTAGCAGCATTAAGTAAATCAAAATTGGACATGGGTGTTATTAGTAAACTGTCCCTGGTAATCTTAGACCTTTTCCGTACCAGTGTGGAGTCCCTGGTAATCTTAGACCCTTTCCTTTTTTTTGATTCCTTTTCCGGTTGCTTTCTTTAACGCCATTCCAGCAGCTGTTCCAACAGCGCCTAGCGCAGCTGCCTTTGCAACAGCTGGTGCTGCAGCTGCTATTAATGCTGGTATTGCTGCGAGAAGTGGAAATATACCACCCGTTTTAGCAATATCTTTGATGGCGCCCGCAGAAAGATTAAGTTTAACGCCTTTATTTGATTTTTTAGCGTCATTGAAATTTTTAAACTGACGCTCGGTCAACGATAGTTTATTTGCACCGGTCATTTGTTCTCGTTTTAGCGATATTTTTATTCCACAGTTATTTTTTGATGCTGATTGCAGCTTTTTAATCTGACCAGGAGTCAGACTCACACTAACGTGATGATATGACATTATTAATATTATCCTGATTTTAAATCAGATGATCTAATTACATGTTTAGAAAATATTTTACATATTTTCTACTGGAGCATCAATAACTCTCATTCGTCCACCAACACCTTCGAGTAACATCGATTTATCGCTGAGTATAACAGCAATTGCTCTGTAATTGACAATAACTCCTCGAGTCACACGAGCTCGAAAATGAATATCTACAACAGATTGTCTGGTCAAATCTAAGTGTTCTAGTGAAAAGTAATAAATCGGATACAGCGTTGTAAAATCTAGCTGCGATATTTGTAAACCAGTATCAATATTTTGATCACGACCCATGAATGTCATTAATCGATGATATGCACGTGCTACATGATTTTGATCGAAATTCAGTAATATATCCTCGGATGGTTCTTGATGTCCATTTATCCTTAATGAAACCTCAGAAACACCGAGTTTGTCAAATATCATGTGACTATGTGTTTGCGAGTTTACTCGTGCAATATTTTGAAACGCAATAAATATATGTCTTGGTGCAGAAACACCTTGCTGAGAAGCTATCTGCCACGTAAATAAACCATCAATTGCACTCTGAATAGCATCAGTAGTCATTGTTAACCATGACAACGTTGATTTACCGCCTTGACTCATAAAAGATAACAACCGGTCATCTTCGGATATTGACGGAGTCATCACTGGCATCCACAGGGAAAGTTGTTGTTAGTACTACTTTACCAGGATCACCAATAGGTCTCCATAATGCATCATTATCATCGCCTTTTCGTACAAGTACAACTGTGTGTTTGGCTCCGAAAATGACTTTTCTAACATTTCTACAGAATCCAAAAATATGTGACAGGGGAATTGCACATGAAAATCTTCTCCTATTATCTCTTAACATTGATCTACGTGCTGCAAATCCTAAGTTAAATTCTGGATTTGAAAAAGGTAAATCTTCAATAGCATTAGAAGCAACAGGAGGAACAGCTCGATCATTTGGCTGTCGAAAAACCTGATTTCTACTGTCAGGGTGGTCAGAAGTATCCTTGACAAACATCATTGATGGACCAGCTGATCTTGAATAATCGTCACTGTATCTCGCAAGACCTAGTATTGTCGTGGCAACGTCGACGTCTTTCTGGATTGATTCAATATTTTTTCCATCAATCATGTACGTAGCGCTGTCAAATAACGCCATAATACCATTATTAACAAAACCAATCCTAATATCAGCGACGTATTCGACATCATTTGTCCTTATAATTTCACCTTCAAATTCGATAAATGCTTCAGCGGGTAAGAAATATCTACTTGTATCCTGAACCTGTAATTCGATTCGTCCACGCTGATCTGGAATTCGTGCGTCATAAGAATAATATTGATAATCGCGCACAGACTCATCTTTGAGAACTGGTGCGTCCATGTCAAACGCGGGGTCAGATATGCGCTTAAACATCTTTATTATTATCGTCTTCGTCTAACTCGAAGACCACTTCCTGCTATCAGACTAGCGGTTATATTTTTTTCCTTTTCCGACATCGGGATATCAGCTAACTCCGCTAGTTTTTGATTAGCTGCTTGATTTATTATTTTACTGACATTTGCTGGCATCACTTCAGTGCTAGGTAATTTCACAGGTTGAGGTTTTCGTCGTATTAATCGTGATAGTCTATCTTTAATCGCTGAAAATGCTTTGCTAGCGAGATTACCAACAGCGCCTATACCCTTTTCACGAACAACATCAATAGCTTTCATTCCCAGCTGCTTTGCAATCGGTATTGCTTTTGGGGCTATCCTTCTAAACAGACCCTGAACAATATCACCTAATCCATCTCCGTAGGTCGTTTTGTATACAGGTAATCGAGAGTTTATTACCCTGACCATGGTAGGTCCACGAGTATTGTGTATGATCATTTTATTATTAAGTGATTTTATCACTAATTACATACTTAGTCACTATAATAATCGTCACTGATTTCATTAATAAGAGATCGATATACATTAATATCCATGATGCCGCCACTAAATAATCGTTTACAAATATCAGCTGCTTCATTAATGATTTCTGGGGAATTATTACCAGCTCGTTTTCCTCCGATGAGAATTTCTAGTCGATCGACATCAGCAAGAACGTTATTGGGACAAGTAATAAGACCACTTCCTAAACCACTTCCAGTTGCGCCAGGAGCGTCTTGAAATTCTTCCTCAGTTTGTCGTGGTGATCTCAATCGTCTCATTGTTTCTCGTCGTTCTTGTTCTCGTTGTTGTAGCTCTTGTTGTAGTTGTTGTAGCTCTTGTTGTAGTTGTTGTGCTCGTTGTGTTTGTTGTAGTTCTCGTTGTGGTGGTGTTTTTTGTTGTTGTTGATATTGCTGTTGTTGATATTGCTGTTGTTGTTGTAGCTGTAAAAAATAACTATCTATTCCATTAATAAATGCAATATATTTTGGATCATTATTTTTGACCTGATTAAATCCGTAATGTATGCGGTATATCCATTTGTACCAGTTTTCACGACCTACATAATCATTAGCATATTGAGGTTTTAAATATTTTTCTCTTTGATAAAAACTTGTTGCAGCAATCACGGATAATTCCTCCTCGCTAAGTTTTTCAATAAAATCAATAGCATTTTCGATAAATTTGTCAATCAACGCAACTCTTCCCCTCGCTTCTTGTTCTTCTGGTTCTTCTGGTTCTTGTATACGACCCTTTATGTCACCTATTTCACCACGAACTTGTTCAATACCTTCAAGAATTTCCGGAACTGGCATCGCAGCAGCTATTTCGGCTGGAAGTTCACGTAAAATTTTTTTTGTCTTTTTTGTTCTTCTTGCTATTTTTTCGGTTCCTTCTGCTATTTTTCCAGTTACTTCAGCGGTTTTCTCTAACACAGGTTGAATACCTTTAGTGGTCTCAGTGATAGGTTTAAATAATTTTTTTGTATCCTCTTCAAATTAACTTGAGATTCCTGACGCGATTGTAGTTGTTGCTTAACAGAATCACGAACAGGTAGATATTTTTTAATTGCCTTTAGTCGCTCTCGAGCTAATTTAGCTGAGTGTGGTTCTCCGATACTCATTATTGATAATATCTATATGGCTGTTTAATTTATAGCAGCAGAGAGGGTGAATGACATACGCGCGTGACCAGATTGTGAAAAAATCTGGTCAATTAAAGAAGTTTTCATTATTAAGACAAAAACTTCTTTTTTTCAGGGAACCCTTAATTTTCAAAAATAAGGTCTCTACAAAGTTGTAGGGTTCACCCTCTCTGCTGCTGCATTTGACATGGATGCGCCAGACCTCAAAGATGAATCTGTGCGCGATTATCAATATTATTCTTATGACGCACCAAAGCCAACTCAGCGTGGGCGAATTGAGCTGCAAGTTCAGGATACAAGTAGATATTTCTTACCAGCTGAAGCATTTATTGAAGCAGAGGGTGAAATTCTAAGAACAAATGACCTTGAATATGGAGCTCATATTAGAGTTGGTTTTGTTAATAATGGTATCATGGCGTTGTTTAACAGCCCTACGTATAGCATCGATGGGAAAAAAAATTGAATCATGCTTGGAAAATGTTGACGTTGCTACGACAATACTTGACCTTGCAAGATACTCCGATGATTATTCAAGATCGGCTGGTCCATCAGTGATGTTTGTAAAGGATACTTCTGACCACCCTGGCAGCAGACCGTACAATATAAGACGACCAAGAAACGCCGCCGACGCCACTGACGTTGATATGTGGCCGGTGGTTCGTGGTTCTAATCCAGAAATCAACTTAGGATTCGCAGCACGTCGATCAATGCTGAAGGATGGAAGTAGAAGATTTTCATGTGCAATTCCAGGGTCACATATCTATGGATTTGCTGAAATATCAGAAAGGTTTTTTTTCGGAGCCAAGCATAGTTGTACTCGTACGAAAGGCTATCGACGATGATACAATCTGGTGCCATATCGGTGATGCAGGTACAGTAATACTGACAAAACTTTCATTGTGGATGCCAACAATAATGCCATCACTCGCTGAAGGACAACGGCTGCTCTTTTTTATGGATCAAGGTGGTAAATCAACATTATCATGGTTGACGATGAGCACAGATATTGTTCAAAGTAACATTAATGGTTTATTCACATGGCAGATAGCATCACAGCAGGGTGTTTCCGCACCACGACATTTATTCATTGCTTTCCAAGATGCTGAACGAGTAAGCTCACAAACACATAGTACAATGATATTTGACAAACTTGGTGTTACTGAAATTTCACTGTGAATAAATGGACATCAAGAACCATCCGAAGATATAATACTGGATTTTGAGAATAATCATGTTGCACGTGCATATCATCGTTTGATGACATTCATGGGAAGTGATCAAAATGTTGATTCTGGTCTACAAATATCACAACTAAATTTTACAACGCTGTATCTGATTTATTACTTCTCGCTGGAACATTTGGATTTGTTTAGACAATCTGTCGTTGATATACACTTTCGAGCTCGTGTTGCAAGAGGAGCTATTACTAATTACAGAGCAATCGCTGTTATACTCTCAGATAAAACAATGCTGCTTGAAGGTGTTGGTGGACGAATGAGAGTCATTGATGCCCCAGTGGAAAATATGAAATTGGATCACTCGTAATCTATTGAACATTAGTAATTTAATCGCCCATGATATTATGTCATATCATCATGTTAGTATTACTCTGACTCCTAGTCAGATTAAAAAGCTACAATCAGCATCAAAAAGGAACTGTGGAATAAAAATATTGCTGAAATCAGAACAGATCGTAGGTGGTTCAGATATACTATCATTGACCGAACGTCAACTCAGACATTTCAATAACGCCAAAAAACCCAGCGATTGGTGTTAGACTTAATTTCTCTGCGGGTGCCATTAGCGACATCGCTAAGACGGATGGTATATTTTCACTTCTTGCAGCTATACCAGCGTTGATAGCCGCTACAGCCTCAGCTGTTGCAAAAGCAGCTGCACTTGGTGCTGTTGGAACTGCCGCTGGGATGGCATTAAAGAAAGCAACAGGTCACGGAATAAAGACTTCCAATAAAAAAGGAATCGTCTACGACTGCCAGGAACTCCCCATTCGTGGTACTGTCGAGGTCTAAGACTTCCTGGGACACTTCATTGATGCTTCCCACATTCAATTTGATTTACTTGATGCTGCTAAAAAAAATTAAACATAAAAAACTTAAGAGGTGTTTTTATGCGTGATCAATTACCAAAACAACCAAGCAATGTTGAAACCGGTATCATTAATTACGATGGAAGTTCTGGTCCAGATACTCAATGGGTTGCATACGCAATTGATCCACGTGGAGTTGTTTACTTTGATTCGTATAGATTGTCACCACCGAATGTATTTTTAAAATATGTCGGCGGACTTCAAACTTCGATCTGGTATTCAACAATACCAACACAGAAAATAACCGATCCGCCAATATGTGACCGTGAAGTACTCGCTCTGCTCTACGCGTACGCTGTGTCGTCGTCAACTCTGCCGCCTCATAAAGTCGTGCACGAGTGTACCGCGTTGTCCAACGTTTTAAATGGGTTTTAGTGAATATACAATGGTAGATATATACGGAAGATCTTCTTGGAGTCTCTAGCCTCAAGGTGAATTATCCAAATATGCAACCCTTGACGAGGTCAAGGATCAGCTCGGTAATCTTTTGCGTCTCGTAGATGTGGACCAAAATGAAGTTGTTGTTTTTCAGGATCAGCAAGGACGATTAGAGACGAGCAATATCCCGTTGACAGATATTATTCTGTGAGTTCCAGATGAGACCGAAGATAATTTAGTGATGTTTGCTAAAAACGGTAAATTTGAAAACTCGGAGGAATCCATCTTAACACTCATGGGAGAGATTACTGGACGAATCAGAAGAATTGGAGATATTATGTATGGTGATCTCAACATGAGCAAAAATACAATTATCAATGGGAAAGAACCAAAATCAGACGATGATGTTGCAACAAAAAATATGTAGACAACAATGACGCCACGATCAGAACTGAGATCAGTGATCGTTTTCGATCCACCGTGGATACAATGGCTGGTTCTCTCATATTGAGATATTGGCTAATAATAAAATTACTGGTCTTAAAGAACCAGAATCAAACGATGACGCCGCAACGAAGAAATACGTTGACGAGAGCAACATCCCGACGATGACATCGCTGATGACAATCAATGATTCAATGACTACATTTAGATCTGAATATACTAATCATGTAACAGCGTTTGCAAATTTTCGTAGAAACACAAATAAAATCATTCATGAATGTTTTTGAAATCCAGCGGTTATTGATATTAAACTCTCTGACATCAAAAAGATTACTGATGGTGTAGTACATGCAGTAGCGTCTGGATCAGCATTATGGACACCACTCAATAAATCCATCAAACATCGCGCTGAGGTTACCGGCATATATAGGTTCTCATGTACTCGGCGTTACAACATTTACAATATCTACCACAATTTCACGGCGTTATCCACTAACTGGATCTTCTGGATCTGTGTTAGTAGTACTGGATCAAAACGACGAGGAAACATTCGTGGTGGAACCCGAAGAAAAAGGAGTCCCCGTGTTGTACTATTGGTATCTTGAATTCGTCGCCAACCTGCCACCTACTTGAAGTGTCAGCAATATACATAATGAATCAATCGATTGACGTTCTACGGTTTAGATACGAACAAGCATGCAAGTGGCATATCCAACTGAAAAATATCATCGACGAGTATACAGTAAAGCAAAAAAAAAATACCGCAGACGTGTCGTTGTTACTGATATAATTGTATACTCTACATCTGCGGTCATCGCTGAAACAGTAACGGTCATCGGCGCATTATCAGCCACATACGTGATAGCACCAGTGATAGGAATTGGTGTTTCAGTTGCAACAGGAATTGCCGGTGTTCTTAATATCATCGCAAAAAAAATCCACGTGTACAGTTAATAAATTAAACAAATATACAAATAAATTAACAGAGGCGAAGCTACCACATGACAAATTATCTACGTTGATGTCATCAGGTCTCGACGATGGAATAATATCAGATCAGGAATTTAAAGAAATGATTAAGATTTAGCATAAGGCCCTTACTGTGTCAGGAGACAAGGTAGAATCTACGTCATAGCCTACGAAAAACAATATTAGACCGCCGATTTAAAAAATAATAATGTCGCAAGAATTACTACAACAGATCGTCGCTAATACAACTCCTCCAAAAACCACGATGATATCAGCAAGCTCAGCTAATCCTGAGTTCAACGTTAGCTTTCCAACGGCGATTCCAGCAAAGGAAATAGCACTAGCACAATTGCGAGTGTATCATAGTTGGCCAAATATAGATCAAAGTCATTCGGTGGGTTGCAAGCAAATAATTCACTGGTATTTGCGTACTAAAATAAACCCGATGGAACCCCCGATTGGAATGTTGTGAGCATGCCTACGGACAGTTATCAAATCGAGCAGATCAACGATGAATTCCAACTCATAATCAAATTTCTCACAGGAAAAGAATCCAAAATCACTATCACGGCACACGAGCCAATATTATCAGCCACGATAGAAATATCAGCGCCTGACTATAGCGTCAATATATATCAGTCGTCGATCCGAACTGTGTAAGGATGGCCAGAGATAGCACCTGTTCATCAAGGACCACCAGAATCTCAACGCGGTGACAACACTTCAGACATAAAAGAGTATTTTGGAGTAAGCTATATAAGATATAGCAAACCTTCTGGTTTTTTGTGGACGTTTTTAAGTGTGAGTCCAGCACCTAAACCTATTGCTGAATTTAGCAGAGATGGGACCAAATATATACTCTGGAAGTTTGAATTATCATTAGATTATGAGCATACACTTAGTTTCGGCGAGGTTAAAGATTTACTTAATGATATTATTATCCATTATAATGCGAGTATAGATGAGCTACGCAAGAAATTTACCAGGTACGTAATATAATGTCCCAATGAGAACTTCGTGAGGAAATTATTTCACAGATAAAATACGCGAATCAAATCGAGGATGATCTTTAATCTTCCAACCGTAAACTTGTACAGTGTGTTATTAATTCAGCCGATACATACACCAATTATTATACCGATGATGGTATCGAACACTCACCCAAACAAGAGTTTTTAAAGGCAATGGTAGTATCTGAGGTTGATTTACCAAAATTTAAATTTTACGGAAATCTTGTCAAAATTAGCGATATTATCTCTGAATATTTTCCACAAATCGTTGCCGCATGGAGAAAAATATCCCCACCGGCAAACATCCTCAAGAACAACAATGATCCATACGGTGGAGGTCGTCATATTTACCAGGTGTTGTCAATATTTCAACTACTATATATGTGAATTTTGTATGTGATGCAATCGATGACAGCTATCAAGTAAATCTTGAAAAATCCAGTCAGGCCCAGCAGGGATACATTTTATACACATTCACCCCATAAGCCCCACCTGGATTTTTGATTGTGCTAGAACCTGTTAATCCGATTTATTTACGATGTCATAATCCGCTGTTGTCACGGATGTATTTCAAACTTACTGACCAACGTGGGTACTTCCTTGATTTAAGAGGAGAATTTTTGAATATAAATTTGTAAGTGAGATCGTAAATCTTCAAAATCAGGATTTTGTAAAATAAAAAAATTTCTGTAAAACAAGTATTTGTGTGGTATTATATAATGTATCAACACTCGAGAGATTTTGTATGCAACAAAGAGGTACTCGAAAGTATCGTTGGAACAATCTTGACACTTCCCCACACAGAAAAATTTAGTGTTAATGTACTTATTGATGATTATGGCGATGAATAATTTTTGTTAACGCAGGAACAGTTAAATAAGCTGGAGCTAGAACATATTACGACTATATGTGATGGAGATCAAATTCTGAATTATGCACATTCTTGCCTTAAACCGTCCATACTCTCTGTGTGTTGTAACTCTACAAAAAATAAATATTATAATCAGAATAAAAATAAATATTATAATCAGAATAAAAATTTTCTCTGTTAATACGTTTTAAGTAGATAAGTCTGAAAATTTTTGTTTTTTACCCCCTTCTGTTAAAGTCTTTGAAAAACTGACCATGTAACAAAGTCAGGTAGTAAAAAATAAGATTGTTACAATTTTGAAACTAACCAAGAATATTTTCAAGGTTTCATAAGGAACAATAAAAAAAAAATAATAGATTTCTCTGAGGAATTCCTAACACATAACTTTCACTTTGTTTAAATGTTACCAGTGACGTTGTCACAACGTACACTTTGTTTAGATGTCACCACTTTCACTTTCACACGTAATCTTTTCAACTGTCTTACACGCGCACTCACCATCTCTTTGTTTCGTATTACATGACAACTCTGATCCAATTTTTTCAATCGCGTGTGCGAGTGAAACGAATTGTTCAACTTGTGTGTCATCGGCACAAACTAGTAATTGTGTCATTGCCTGCTGGAGTAATTTGATAAACCTGTATTCGGCTGGTAATGTATATCTACCTGCGGATTTTCGTTCTTACAAGGCTTCAAAATCACAAAAGATTTTTTTAGGATCAAATTGGTCAGAAAGTTATGTACCATCAACATGTAATTTTTTCAATCGCAGAAATAATCGCATTAATATTTTTGAAAGTCATTATATAATAAATATATTTTTAAATAAAAATAAGTTTGCATTCAATATGAGGAATGCAGGACGCATACACATATTTATAGTGTATACGATCTTAACTATTTACAATATTTACAGTATATACAATCTTAACTATTATTTACAGCATTTACAATCTTAACGTTAAGGACGGCACATACATACAAATTCGCATCCCTGAATGCAATACATCCACTTTCACTCACTTACAGTGCTGAAGTTCTCATTAACCAATCATTGTCAGAACAATGCCACTGCTTCGTGAGGCTCACTTACAGCGCTAAAGTTCTCATTGGCCAATCATTGTCAGACCAGTGGCGCTGCTTCGTGAGATTTATTTTCTTTCATTTCTTTCTTTCGTCGTCAGAGACTCTTACTTACAGTACTAAAGCTATCTCTGTATTTGCATATTTACAATATTTACATTTTTACAGTATTTACTTTTTTACAGTATTAGATACATTCACCACCACCATGGGCCTTCTCTATTTTCAACAGATTTTTGCACACCCTACCCATAATCAACCCCGGGGAGTGCAAAATAGCACCCACAAAGTGGTGACATGGTGGGAAGGTGTACATTTTCTGTTGCTTTTTGAGCATTGGGTAGACCCCCAATAGTAATATGTTTCATAAATTATAAAAGGCGTTTGATACTCGGAAATCCAGAAATAGCTTACACAGGGGGCTTGGCTTATTTTTTGTCTGTTTTTCTCTTTTTTCTTAACTATTATCCCTGACAAAGTCGGGGGAAGGCAAGAAACCTGACATAGAGAAACAAGTCTAATGTGTTTTTTTTTTAAAAAAAGCACAAAAACAACAACAAAAAAGAAAAATTATATATAAGTGAAGGTTGTTTATAAATACCAGTGAGGTTACTGTTAAATCTCCACCTTTGCTTGAGAGAGTTATCTCCTTTGACTTTGTCAAGGATGTTGAAATTCAAAAGTATTTTTCTGTCTTCAAAATACTCGGGGCTTAATACATAACACACAAAAAATAACAGTATTTTGTTGTTCTACTTCACTATTTTCTTGTTCAGTATTTTCTTGTTCAGTATTTTTACCGTCAAATTCAAAAGTATTTTTATCGTGAAATTCAAAAGTAGTTTTTTTTCTGTTTCAGGAGTGGCGGCGTACTTAATTATCATGCTTTGTTTGTATTTCTTTGAAAATACTGATCTGGTTACTTTTATCTGCGACCTGTTGTAAGGAGCTGGAAAAATACAGAAATATTTGACGGCTGCATATATCGATGGAAATTCTATTTCTTCCCATGTCTCTGTATTTACAGATATAACCAGTTTTGATTTTTTTATATTTGCCAGTACCTTCAAATTTACAATTCTGACTTTGTGTAATGGCCTCCAAATTATCCAAAGAATTATTCTTTTGATCTGCATCAAAATGATCAATCACAAGACCTTTTAAGATCATTCCGTCAAAACACTCGCACACAAATCTGTGACAGAGATATATTTTTCCCCAGCACAGAATGAGGTAACCAGCATTATTGACAAAACCGTCTGGTTTCTTCAGTCGACAGTTCCTAATTACACCATCACGGGTAGCCTCATAATTTTTAATGATAGGATGTGTTACAAATTCTCCTTGCTCCATTTATATAGTAAATATTATTTGTCTAAATTAATAATTTATTACTAGAAAAAATATGTGCTATGCTAGCGTGAAAATCTAGCGAGATAATCCTCAGCATTTTTTTAAATAGGTGATTCATTACCGACGCCGTTGGTGTTATTCTTTTTAATCATAATACAATTTCAAAGCTCTGTATTTTCTGCCTCCACAGTCTATACACAACTGCGATTTTCCCCGGACTCCCTTGTTACATTTTAAACCTGGTTTCGGTCCTTGATTTCCTCGCCGCACACTTTGTAGATGATATCCACAGAAATCTGTTACACAGGCATTATTACAAGGAGTTGTAGATCCAATCATCAACCACTTGCAGTTAATTTTTGCTTGAATCATTGTATATTATATACGAAGTCTAAATTTAAATATTTATTTGTCTTAATTATAACATGGAAGAATTTATAAGATTATCTGCGATCAAGCCTTCTCAAGCTAAATTCGATCTTGGCAGAATACCCCCTGACTCGCCGGAGGGTATTAATATACTAACTAAGCCATTCAATTTTTTTTATGCGAGCAATAGTTGATTCGACGAATAAGACTCTAATCAATCGTATCCGTGAAGCCAAGAAGGAATTTCGCGACGACGGTGCGGCTCATTTGTGGTCAACATTCAGAATTATGCGCGACGTTGATGCTACAATGAATGACCAACGAGCAAGAACAATCACTGATGATCTCGACAAACAAAGACACTTTTTTAGAATAAAATTTATCGTGGAGCTAGACGACACATTGATTATCCATAACAAACGTGACCCTGTTCGAGAATCAGATCATGCTGGAGATATTGTAAAGTTGAGTAAAATTTCCAAGCCAGGAGCGTTAACTGGTATTGACAAACCATATTATGAACGAGAATCTCCTGTGATGGCAGTTGTTTATGCGATATATCCGCTGAATGATAAGCCTAGCGTTGATGATTTCAAACCGATCAAACTTTCGACGGTGCACTGTGTTGCTGAGCGAGTTACACAACATTTTACAAACGCGATACGTGGAAATGGTTTATCGGATTTACGACGTAAAAAATAAATGAGTGGGCTGAGCGTGTCAAGGAACATGGCGCTATGAAAGAAATTAAAATTTCCGATACGTGTGAAAACAATGTTGATGTGCAGCTAAGACGGGCATGGAGGATTGTGGAAAACCAAATACGATTGTGGAGATGTTATCTCAGTTGATATGGTTGCATGTTATCCTGGAAGTTTTCTTGGAATGGGAGAGTGTGCTGAACATGCAACATTTATTGCTACAAAATATTCCAGATGGAGGTCTTTCATTTGTTTGATTTTGAAAACGAACACATACCTATTGAAAACTGTGTATTTTATAAATGAAAGATAGTTTCATTAATTACAAAACTAATCATCATTATCATCTTCCTCATCAATGAAATGGTGGCCGAGATCCCCCTCCCCCCAAAATAACATGCATCTGTTATATACTATAAAGTATTGCATCATCATCATCATCATCATCATCATCATCATCATCATCATTATTACTATTATTATTATTATTATTATTATTATTATTATTATTATTATTATTATTATTATTATTATTATTATCGTCATCATCATATCGATATTAACGTTACAAATTTAACGCAATCTTCCGTCTTAACAAATATTTTCATCTCTTCCTGTGTTACCTCTGATTGGCAAGGTCCCCATTCGAATCACAGTGATTACATAACAAAAATCGCTATCTCCTAACAAATTGGATATCTTTGACAAGTGAATTCAGTCCCAATGACTTTCAGAAACGCAGTCTTTCCATCAACTTAATCTCATCCTCCAGCTTTAGCCTAAAATTATCATCACATCTCTGGCTGAACAATTTAAGAAATAGATTTTAAATGTAAATAAAAGTTTTTTCTAACTGTGTTAGTCCAGTAATCACAATCCCCCATTTTAACTGTCAATTGTAGTATTGTTTAGGATATTTGTCTTCTGGAATTTTTAGTATTCTTAGCTAATATTTCAAAATAATTTTACATCTTATACACTGCATACTAATTCTTCCTAATTCATTATATCCGAATGCATTTGAAATAGACTTAGATATACCAAGAATATATTTACAAAATGACAAATGAGCTTTTCAATATCCTTTGCATAGTAAAAAAACCCAAGCCTCAGCCCCATAGTTAAGGAGCTATCTTTTAGTGAAACAGACGAAGCAATCCAGTCACGGATAATCTGCCAAATAATGAAGACTTTGCTTCAATATTATGTATAGCCTTCAGCTCCTGCAAGGATAGAATTTTCTGGCACATATACTAAGAGATTTTTTTAAAAGAAAATATGTATCCTAAATACTTATATTCTTTACCTCTGTATGGACATAGTACCACTTTTCGGAATTTCTGACATAGCCACCTCTGCACTTTTGCTTTTTTCAATATTCAGTTTCAATTTCCACTTTAGACAATATGTATGTATTTTCCAACTGGTGGTCAGTGTCAGTGTACTGTCTATTTTACTGCAAACTCTTTTGTATTCATCAATTGCTAATTCAGAATTTACATATTTCATGTCAAAGTTGTTTTCGTTTTGTATGAGGGAGCTAGTGTTTTGCTTGTGTGTTTGTTAATTTGGAGGGTGGGGTGGGGTGGGGTTGCTTTCTTTTTATTTGTTTCGTTTTGTTGTTTGTTTTGGATCATTTTTTGGCTTATACCTACATGAGATTATTCCAACTTTGACAAACACTTTATTGTACAATAATGATAATTTTGCCATTAAATACAATTAGTAAATTTTCGTGAATGTCTATTTCTAAATTGTGTCTACAGTGTCGTTAAACATTAAGAGACACATTCAATTCATTTTTAATTTATTCAGTCTTTTTATATCTGGTTTATTTATTGGGCCTTTATGAAAATTACTGTTTTTATTTGTCAAGCTTATATTGTTGAAGTTTATATGGATGCACTTTTGGTGGGTTTATAATACATTATGTAGTATTAAAACCATAAATTCTACTTGTTTTCAACATTTATATTTGTTTTTCTTTAATATTGTTTATCCCTTCTGTTAAGTATATTTATGAATGCACACTTTTTGGACGATATCTATCTAAATAAAACGTTAGCAAGTTTCTTCGAAAAAAAGCTCTGTGGATCATTACTGATTTCCAGATTAACTTTTGTCTCTAGTATATCAAACAAAGTTTGAACTTCACTTTCAATTTCATTTTTGTTGATTATTTTTACCAATCAATATAACGTAATATCATATCATTTTAAAATCCGAGTTTAATCGATAAATATAGATGGGATTTAATCTTTAATTTTTTACTTAATACAGATTGGTACACCTTTCTCAAAAATAAAAACACCCCTTGGATAAAGTCACTGTCTCCCACTTCACATTTAAATTCCTTTATACATTTATTCAATGTGTCCTGGAGATTTCCGGATGGTCTTGTATTTTTTTTTTATGTAATCACTGTGTTACTTCAGTAGTGAATGGGGATACCATACCCTCAGATGTACCACTATGTTAAATTTAGGGGGGTTGTACCGTAGCCTCAAATGGGAATTTAAAATAGGTGGGACTGTATAGTCTCAATGGGAATGGAACATAAGGAATGTAGAGCGACAAGGGATTGGGCCTGTCTAGGCTCAATAGGAATGGGAGAGGGGTGATGTCACGGTACTGGATACTGGAAACAATGTTGCAAGTGGCTGATCTCAATCAGGCGGAACAATGTGGCAAGGAGCTGACCTGAATACGCGTTACTCTAGGGACAATAGAGACATAGACATAGAGACATAGCTATAGAGACGTGGTTAGAGATATATACAGAGACATAAGCATAGGACACATAGATTGATGAACATCAATCTATCACACAAAAAATCGACCAAAAATTTGTTAGGCAAGAGAGAATGGATATCTTTTGGAGGTAATGGAGTAGCCCTGAAAAGGGCCTTATGGGCTTTTTTTGTTAACACCATTTAGTTAACATACAGGCCATCTCACTAATCTTCTCTTCCTCAAACTTCGTCTGACCTCTGGACCGTAGATTAAAACTCTTCAGACAGCCTTGCCACTCCACAGATTCTTCGTTTCCAAAGGGCTGTATCAGTCAGCTTGGTGATTGCCAATGATGATTTGACATACATGGGATAGTTCGGGTTGAACAGCATCGACGATAGGAGGGTAGACGATTCTACGTTAGTCCACATCTTCTGACAAGAACAGGTGAAGGAAATGAGGTGAACCGCGGTTATTTATAGTGGAAGAGGGGATCGAAACGGATTGAGTTCTATCACCAGTCCTAACACGCGTTACAAAATTCAGTCACAGTGCGGAGTCTGTTTTCCAATCCGAAGAGAGAGACCTCTGACGTCACATTCCCTATATAGGTGCGCTAGCGTCTGTGCACAAGGCATCAATGCGACAGAATTAGAACATGACGGAAACAAAGAAAGCAATGAATTGGGGTGCACCAGCTGTGGAGACGAGAAGTGATGGCATATCAGCGGCTACCAAAGCAAACACAATCCTACTTCCAGAAGAGAACTATTTTAACTGGGATTTAGTGGATTTTCTCTCTTCATCACAAGAATTTGTCCGGTACCAGCACCTTCACCGCCTTCTTCTTCCTTACTGTACGTCAAGGATTTTAAACACAGACAGAAAGAATAATTGGAGAAATTTCTACAACAGCAGAAAGAAGCAGAACAAGCCTTTCTCATTCAACAGCAACAGCGAAAAGAAGAAGAGGCAAGAAGAAAACGACAGGAAGAAGAAGAGAGAAGAAACAAGGTATAGGAGAAAAGGAGGACGGTGAAAGTCAATCGTGATGGTACTCTCAGGCATTTTGGCAGAGTTAAGGAGTCTGGAACAAATGTATCAGACTTCTTTAATACGACCCAAGAGAAAAAGAACTACCCAAGCTAAACATTCCAACCCCGTCAACACACCCACTACACCAGAGATACCAACCTCAGTGATCCCTACCAAATCATCGACAGTAGCAGGTCCAGCAGTAGGCCTTGGCCGTGGCAAAGGTATAAGGAAGTTAAAGCTCATTACTTCCCGTTCCTGAGTTTATACACCCAACGGTCCTTTTCAGGGCCACCCACCTCTCTAAAAAAGAGATAGTATTCATTTGCCAAAATTAATCACAACTCAATCCTTTTTTCCATGATGGACGTGTGTGAGTGCGTGAGTGTGGGTCCATATTATAAAAATCAAAACCAAGAGATACGTACGTTTTTCTTCTGTTATATTCTCTGGTAGAAATTTACAATCCAATTTCACAACACATCAGTTTAAAAAGTTCATTTTTCTTCTTCTCTGTCTTTTTCTCTCTCTCCTCTTTTAATTTCTTCACTATCACAGGTTCTTCCTCTTCTTCTTCCTCGGTTTCATCTCGTCTTCTTTCCTTCTCTTTCTGGACGTGTGTTGGTTCTTCCAATTCGCAGGGTACCTCTGCTTCCTGTTCAGAACCCCTCTTTTCTTCTCCTCCTGTTGTTTCTTAGGGCAGTCTCAAGACCAATGTCCTTTCTCTTGACAATGATAACAGGTATCTTGACTTTTGTCTCTTTTGACGCTTGACTTGCCTTGACGTTGTGGACATTCTGAAGACAAATGCCCTTTCTTCTAACAGATATAGCAAGAATCTTGACTTTTATCTCGAAAGGATGGGGAGTAGTCCGTCGGCTTCTCTGAAGAAAACCTTCGTATGACACCTCGCAAAGATCTGATCAGAAGTTCATCTGTGTTGTCTCCTCCATCTTCTGGTCGGATTGAGAGTGAAATGAATACTTTGAGGGAAGACACTGACCCTTTATATAGGGAAGACACTGAACTTACATTGATATAAAGGGACCATGGGGTTTAAAATATAGTCATTTGACATTTTGCACTCAAGATGAAACGATTGCATCATTTCGTGAAGAAAGGAGAAGAAAGTAAGAGGCAGAAACGTGACCTATCTCTTCGCACAGTAGCTGAAGTCTTGGTTCAAATTAATACCAGCGATTTTGAAGATGACATGGGTGAGCCAGAATCCAGACCTAGAGAGTCTTCGTCAAACCAAAGTCCACCACCAGTAACCCGTGAAAAGTACTACCACATTCGAGAGACGGACAAACTCTCCTCTAGAAAATTTAGAACTACGGCCTACACGTACACGGTGAAGTTTAAAGATTTCAGGTCCGACGTACCATTGGAGAAAGCAAAAGAGTTCATCACCCATTTTTGGGATTCTTTGTTAACCACACTGAAACGGCAATGTCAAGCCAACGAAGACGATATCTTGACACTTTCCATTTATGACGACAGTCTGAAGTCCCCGGTTTGGATCGATCTTAGCAGGCCATCAGAATTTACACTGTCTAAAGTCATCGATAAGATGCAACACTTACAGCAGTCCAAGGACAAGTTTCACATCACAGATGGAAAAGCGACACTGTACATCGCTCACTTTTCTCTTCCCCAAGGGACCGGACGCAAAAAGGTGTTATTGGTGGACGACCTTCGTAGCATCAAACTCAGCATTGTCCGAATTAACAATCCTCAAGACAAGATTTATTTAGCCCGATTCATCGTCGTGGGACCAACGTATGCCGACAAGAACGACACGACAGACTGGAAAAGAGCCTGCAAAACTATTCGACCGAGCCAAACAACGAAGAGAAGCAGAACTACTGTTACAGCAAACGGGGATATCCAAAGACACTGCCAGTGGCATTCCTGAAATGCCACAATTGTAATACGTCTTGGCACCACGCTACACCTTGAAAGTACACCATCAAAAACTGCGCGGACCTCTGTTGTTTCGAGGCAACCATTTCAAAAACATTCACGTCTTTCATCCCGATGAACATTTTGATGCCATTACCAGTATCACCTCGTTCGTGGAATACAGTTATTACTGTAAGAAATGTGACTATGGCTATAACAAACGAGAGCAACACAAGCATTGTGGATCAAAATGTGAGGGATGTTTAGCCTCTAAACCCTGTCTTAACGAAGTACAAGAACGTGTGCATTGCTCTGCTTGTCAGGGCACTTTTGTCAGCCCAGCCTGTTACCAACAACATCTGAAGACGCAAGGTTCACAACGGAAAAGTGCTTGTCAACTGCTGAAACTGTGCCCTACTTGTGAACAAGACATACGTCCCAATAGTGCCACGGCCCACGAATGACCAGGAAAGAAACGATGTCCCATTTGTCACTAAATCATGGACTTGGAACACGAATGCTACATTCAAAAATACCAACCCCAGATGGAGGAAGAAGAGGAAGATGACTAGAAAAAGAAAGGCAATTTCATCTTTTTCGATTTCGAATTCATGCAAGAGACTGGCATTCACATTCCTAATTTCTGCGTGGCTCATCGAGCGTGCAAGACGTGCATACAAGAGCCTATCTTTAGTCATTTTCCTCACTGCAGCAAGATTCCTGGATGACGTGAAAAATCTTTCGGGGACCTTGTTGTTGTTATAGGGTTTAACGCCATTTTTCAGCACAATATAGGCTATACATGGCGGCCAGTATTAATGGTGGAGGAAGAACCCTGGAAAATCCCGGGAAGAACCACCGACCCACGAGAAGCTACTGGCAGGCTTTCTCACGTACCGACGTTAGCCGAGCCTGGATTCGAACTCACGCAGACAGAGGTGAGATGGCAGTGATCCGTAACGGTCAGCGCTTTAGACCACTTGGCCACTCGGGGCCCCTTTCGGGGACCTAACACATAGGCCGATTTCGCCCAATGGATCTTAGACTCTATCGAAGAGACGTGGAGCCAAGAGAACATCGAACATTATATGGAAATTGTCATCTCAATGCCACGGTGATGGCTCACAATTTTTCGGGATACGATGAGAAATTTCTTCTGAAATGCTATACGGAACAAATCAACGAACGTCCGAAAGTCACCTAGAACGGATCCAAAATCATTTCCATGCAAGTGGGACAAGTGCAGTTTAAAGATTCGATGAGTTACTTGGCCATGCCACTGATCCAAATGCCTAAAACGTTTGGAATTACAGAAATGGCCAAAGGCTATTTTCCGCACTTTTTCAATACCGAAGCCAATCAACACTTCGTTCAATCCCATTTCCCTGATGCTCACTGATGATGTTCGTCCTTCGGTCTCGAAGACGACCATGACTTCAGATCTGGGCTGGTCTGTGAGTGCGCAGATGGCTGGTGAGGCCAATCTGCGCTCTGAATAGTCTAGGGCAATGAGGACAGGGAATTGCCGGGGGCTAGATGGACTGAAGGTCTGCGCTGGCTCTGCTCTTCCTCTGCTGGCGTTTCTGCTTGGCCTCGTTGATCCGGTGCTCTTCAAATTCAGCTGCACCTGAGTTGATCTGGTGACACCAGGCAGCGCGGTCTTCGGCAAGCTGCTCCCAGCTGTCTGGGTAAATGCCACAGGACTTCATGGAGGCTTTGAGCGTGTCCTTGAACCGTTTCTTTTGGCCTCCTCGGCAACGCTTGCCTTCAGCGAGTTCCCCATAGAACAGTCTCTTTGGGAGGCGCTCATCAAGCATACGGCAGACATGGCCAGCCCAGCGGAGTTGTGACCTTCTGCTGATGATCACTACTACGACGACAACAACGTATGCACCGAACAACGAGAAGCTTTCTACACTTGGTACCACTCTCACTCCTCGGACCCCTTTGACTTTCAGGAAGAAATGTTAAAGTAATGTCGATCTGACGTGGACATTTTACGACGTTGTTGTGGAAAATTTCGAGAATTATTCCTGGAGGAAGGAGGGATCGATCCTTTGAAACAAACCTGCACCATTGCCAAAGCGTGCTCCTTAGTGTACCACAAACCATTTATGCCCGAAATCACCCTTGCTGTCATCCGTCCTCAAACGAGAACTCTGTCAAACGTCAATACTCGGTCAAAGCCCTACGTTAGCTACATTACTTGTGCGACAAGGAAGACAAATGGATCCAACACGCCTGAAAAGGAGGAAACGAAAAGACCATCGGAACGTATTCGGTGGATGGCTGGGACTTAGAAAACCCTAAGATCGTCTACGAGTTTCATGGTTGCTTATTTCACGGATATCCCATCTGTTACCCTCAACGTGACACGAAAAATCAGTTTTTACAACGTATCATGGAAGACTTGTACGAGGCCACTTGTCAGCGGCGTTTGAAGTTAGAACATCAAGGATACCAAGTGGTAGAAATGTGGGAACACGAGTATGATCACCGTCTGAAAACCGATCCCCAGTTTAAACGCATCGTGGAAAGTTACAAGCTGGTGGACCCTCTGTACCCGCGGGATAGTTTGTACGGAGTACGGACGAATACTGCCTGTTTGCTGTACCACGCTGACGGGGAGAAAGGAGAAGAAATCAAACACTTGGACGTGTGTTCGTTTTATCCTTATCTGTGCAAATATTGTCACTTTCACGCAGGGCACTCGCAATTGCTAACGGAACACATTGACGAAGAAAACATTCGATAATACGAAGGATTGATTAAGTGCAAAGTCTTGACTCCCACGGACTTGTACCATCCCGTTTTACCTCATCATTGCCAAGGAAAACTGATGTTTCTCTTGTGCCGTATTTGTGCCGAAACGTGCAACCATCACCAACCTTGTCATCACACCCAGGAAGAACGCGCATTGACCGGAACGTGGGTCAGTGTGGAATTGTTTAAAGCTCTGGACCTAGGATACCAATTGCTAGAAGTGTACGAAATTTACCATTTTCCTAAGACAGAACAGTACCACAAGTGTGACGAGACTCAGAAAGGCATTTTCGCAGACTACGTGGATGCCTATTTGAAACTGAAACAAGTAGCCATCGGCTATCCTTACTGGTGCCACACTCCGGAAGACCAAAAGAAATTCAAAGAGAAATACTTGGAGCAGGAAGGCATCACTTTAGACCACATCGAGAAAACAAAGGAAAGCGATCGTTTGCTAAATTGATTTTGAATTTCTCGTGGGGCAAAATGGCACAACGACCGTGTTTACCAAAGACGGAGTATTTGTCCGATCCTCCCCGCTACTTCCAGATGATTCACGATAAAACCAAATACATAAAACACGTAGACGTCCTTCGTGAAGACTTGATCCTGGTAAATTACGAAGAAGAACTGGACTTTGTACAAGCCGACAAATTTGGAAATGTCATCATTGCGGCCTACGTGACAGCACATGCTCGCTTAAAATTGTACGAAACTTTAGAACTGTTAGGAGATCGTGTCATGTATTTTGACACGGACAGTTGCATCTACATCGATCGCCTGGGTCACCAGCACCCTGACATCGAATGAGACCGTTTAGGAGCCTGGACGGACGCGCACCTCGACGACAAGATTCTAAGTTTTGCTAGTGGCGGTCCCAAAAATTACGACTACGAATACCGTGCCCCACAAGGAGAAGTACACACGGAGTGCAAAGTGAAAGGATTGACTCTCAATTATCGCACCAGTCAAGTGGTGAACTTTGGGGTATTGAAAGAAGCCTTGCAGTTTGGAGAAGATCGAGAATTTAAAGTGACCACCTACCAACCTCAGAAAATTGTTCGTTTAGCCACACAGGAAATCGTCAGTCGGCCTTTGGTTAAAGTGTATCAAATCGTGTACCAGAAGCAAGTGCGGCTTCCCAATCACTTCACTTTACCGTACGGACACGTCAGTATTGGTCAGCATATAAAAAGGGAAAACATCCAAGACAGATAGTTCACTGTGACTACCATTGCCAAGCGAGAAAGGTGAATCCTAACAAACAGAAACCATTCAAGTTTGGTGATTCTCAGGTGGAGTGCGATGTCGTGCCTTGCTACGGCAGGGATGCAGTAAGCTGTGACCTCAGTGATTCAGTACCACATCATCATGGGAAATTTCCTATGATTACGACTACTACAATACATACCATGGAAAGTGATGCTGTGAGTGTCAAACCTGACGGATGCGAAAGCGATGCCACTCGTTATCTTGGACTCTTTACTGGTTTTCATTGTCGACGTCATCCTCCACGTGAAACCATGCGACTACCACCCTACTGATGTCATCCATGCCTGAGAAAACTACTGCGGGTTTCACCGTACCCTCATCGAGATGAACCTGTGAAAGAAGAATGTTTGTTCCCTGTGCGTTTGTCTGAAAACTGAGGCTTTGAAAGTCGATTCCAAACCTTCCGAGGAAAATGGCTTAAATATCTGGGAGGGCCCACCCCCAAAAGACTTAGCCAGAGCTGCATTTATCTACTTGGGCGAAGAGGATAAAGTGAAGTGCTTCAGCTGTTGTGTGTCACTTCACCAGTGGGAATAAAAAGATTCCGCTTACCTTACGCTCGATGGTCTCCGTACTGTCACTTCCTACTTTTAATGGGACAACCTCAGTAATCTCTTGATGGATACATTCCAAGAGAACATTTGTGATTTGCCTGTGGAGTTGAGAGGACACATTTATCATGAGTTTGTCAAAATACAACTTCAACGCAAAGAACATTTGCATCCGTTACATCACCAATGTTTGAACCATTGGTACGTAAATGGTATAAGAGGACTGATTCTGATGAAAGCATTCCAGTGGTCAGACATTGACCAACTGCCAGACGGCCAGAAAGCTTTGGATGCTACTGATTGTACTTACTAATTGTCCATACTGCACCGAATTCGAGCGGAAGAGTTAGAGAATTAATAAATCTTTTACACGGACTCATCTTAGTTGGAGAGGTCACTTCTGTGCGACGTGTGGTGTGGAAGTTAGTGACTAAACAATTTGGATACGCCACTGGAGGACGATCAGTTCTGTGCAAAAAGTACACTTACTACCTCCGAGAAAAAGAGGTATAAAAACTGGTACCATCCCACGACCATGCCATCATACAACAGATTCCGTGGAAGGAAATCGATGACACTATACAGACTATGGAGGATTCCCAACGCTTATTACAAGAACTGTGTCCATTGAATTGGGGTCGACGTGTGGTGTGTGTTTTAGTGACTTTCTTTCTGGGATTTCGTTTACCAGCCGATTTCTTGTGGGCTCTGTACGATCTGTACTGTGAGGTAACATCCCCGAAACGCATTCTGGGATGACCCCGTGTGACTGTGTCAAGTGTAGAAACTCTAACAACATTCCAAACTGTCCCTAGGAGACCAAAAATGTTGTGCAGTGACTTCTTTATATTCCACTTTGATCTTTTGATGTGTATTTTATTCATGTACTTAACCATTTGGCTTTTATGTAATTTTGTCTTTCGTGTTCCATTTTAAAAATGTTTCTGAAATAAACGTGTGATGAAAAAAGTATATAAACTCTTGTCTTGTTTCTCTTCCTTTTAAAAGTGATATTCCCTGCACTATGGCTACCTCTGCTGTATCTGCTCCCTCTTCCTCCACTTTCAAAATCATTGACGAAAACTTAGATCGTTCCAGTTGGGAGGCCTTATATCTTCGCCATCTCTTTAACATGTTAATTGCTGGACCCAGAGCTTCAGGCAAAACTGAATTTGTGAAACGTGTGATCGAACATAAACATCATTTGATCGATCGTCCACTTGAACGTATCGTGTGGTGTTTCAAACAGTGGAAATCGGCGTACAGCCTCCTGCGAGAAAGTCAAGGCGATTCCATCGTCTTTGTGGAAGGCATTCCTGGCGAAGACGACGGGATCGTGTCTGACCCTAGTCAAACGCATCTGGTCATCTTCGACGATATGTTAAGAGAAGACTAAGACGAAATTAAACTGTGGTTTACGCGCAAAGGGCATCATCGTAATGCCAGTGTCATTTACATCACCCAGAATTTGCTTCAACAAAATAAAGCCCATCGTACCATCAGTCTCAATGATCATTACGTGGTCTTCTTTAAAATAGATAAATCGCAAGTGCATGTCTTAGCCAAATAGTTAGGAATACCTTGGCTGACCCATGCGTACGACGATGCCACTCTAATCCCACGGGAATACTCCAAACTTCCGACCCCGGATTATTTGCTATTTCGTACCCATCTGCTTCACCACTGGTGCCAAGACGGAGGGCCCGTCGTGTACACGTTCCCGTCGACGTAACAAAAATTATCTATAAAAACCTCGGAAACTATTGCTCTGTCTCACACATCGTCAACATGACGTCCCTTCAGTCTTATCTTCGCGTCAAATTGATTCGTGCCTTGTACGGCATCAGGCGTGAAAAAATCCGCAAATACGTGCTCGTGTCTTAGAAGCCAGTCTCAGAGAAGTCTAATGTTGCGACCATGTAGTTTAATTTGAATTCTTTTTATTTTATTTTTGTGTCATTACATTTTATTGTAATGTTACTTTCACGGGATCTGATGTTTATGAAAGAGATATTATGTTTATATAAAACGTAGTATGATTCGCATAAGCACGATTTTTGCATGCCATAGTTTGTCGATTTGAGTAAACACTACGCGAAAATGATTGGTTATTGCCAAAGTCATTTCCTGACCCACGTGAAACTGCAATTGTTAGATGATGAGATAACCACGGCTTCTTCGTGCGTGTGCATGAAATAACGTTTTGGTTCGGTTTTTAAACACTTAGGTTCATGTGAAATGGTCAGAGTCGTTCTTATACCTTGAGAAGAAGGTATTATTTTTTCTTGTGCTGGAAAGAGTTTATTTTTCTTTACATATGTAGAGCTCGAGATGTGTTTTGTTATAGATGACAGCTATGGGAGTTCATCGACATTCTAAATAATAATTTATTTTTCCCTGGAGAACTACACAAGTGGTTTAGGACAAAGACATTCAGTGAAATTCATTCTAAATTGGAATAGATGATAGAAATGGTGTAGAACATCCAGTGTACTATTTCTCTAAGAAATTAAATAAGCACCAAAGAAACTACTCAACAATCGAGAAGGATTGCTTGGCTTTAATGCTGGCATTACAGCATTTTGAAGTTTACATTAGCTGAGCTCCTTCTCCGGTTGTTGTGTTTAGTGATCACAACCCCCCCCCTTACTTTCATCAACAGAATGAAAAATAAAAATCAAAGACTATTAAGGTGGAGTTTATTTTTGCAAGAGTACAATCTTGACATCAGGCACATTAAAGTAAAAAACCAATTTACTTGCAGATGCACTTTCCCATGTATAGAAATATTTTCATATACACCTTTGTATAATTCATAAGAGTTCTTATGTAATTTTTACCTCGTGTATAGTTTACATCTGGCAAAAAAGAAAGCTTTATTACATAAATCTTTCTTTTTTTCTTTATGGGGGAAAGTGTTACGACCATGTAGTTTAATTACTTGTGTGTTAAAATTTGAATTCTTTTTATTTCATTTTTGTATTATTGTATTTTATTATGAAGATGATTATGTTCATAGGGTCTCATATTTTGAAAGAAACGTCGTGTTTATTTAGAACGTAAATATTTATTAATTAGAACGTAAATATGACTCTCGGCTTTCGTAAGTTATTTGTTTAGATTCCCGGGTGGATAAACTGCCGGCATAAACGATTGGATGTGGCCGAGGCCATTTCTAATTATACGTGTTTACATCGTGTACTGCGATTGGAGAACTATATAAGTAGTTTAGGACAAAGACATTCAGTGAAATTCATTCTAAATTGGAACAGTACAGTACAAATTGTGGTTCAACGTGAAATTCTGGAGATTTGTGTAAAGTCTTCATCTGACGTCAACATCCTCCAACTTGGAACGTCACCAAGATTCGAAACTGGATTCAGTTAAAATTATTTAGTGATGGGACTTGTATTTTTTTTTTAGTGCTAGGATAAATGTTTGGATTTTCTTCACAAAACGTAAGTCCTATTTCATATTTTCACCTTTTCACCGTGTTCTCTAGGGAAATAAATTATTTTTGTTAAAACTTACAAAGCTTGTTGTCTTCACTCTTTTCTTTTGTTACTTTTGAACCAGCCGATACGTAACATAAAGAAAATTGGGGGCTAATTTGCCTAAAATATTTCAGAGAATTGTTTTTGAAATTTAAATTCCCCTAGTTTTTAAATCCCAAGTTCTATTTCATCTTTTACTTGAAATCTTTAGTGAAAACAACAGGATTTCATTCACAATGTCATCAAAATGGAAATATTTCTTTCTAATCCAACTCAGGAGCAGTTGGATAGTCTGAAAAAAGATGAGTTGCTTGAACCTGCCAGAAAGTACGAACTTTCTGAAGCAAAAGCTTCCTTGACAAAACAAGAAATTAAAAATATTTTGATTCAATGTTTGGTAGAGAAGAATATTTTTGACAAAAGTGTTTTGGCAATCAGTTAGTAAGTCTATCACAGACACTGACATTAAGATAATGGAACTAAAAATGAAATACAAGATGGAAATAGAGTTGAGGAAGCTCGAGTTTCAGAAAGATAAAGAAAAAGAACAAATGAAATTATAATTTGAAAAGGAGAAGAAAGATAGACAAGAAAGAGAGAATAATAAACAGATGAAATTACAATTTGAAAGAGAGGAGAGAGAGAGAGAGAGAGAGAGAGAGAGAGAGAGAGAGAGAGAGAGAGAGAGAGAAACTGCTACAATTTGAAAAAGAGAAGGATGAAAGGGAATTTCAAATAAAAATGAAAGAAATAGAGCTGCCAAGGGAAAAGCACGATTCCACTTCACATACAAATTCAAAGTTTGACATTGTATGAAATATTAAGTTAGTGCTCCCTTTCAGTGAAAAGGAAGTAGACAAGTATTTTATTCATTTTGAAAAAGTTGCTGAAAATTTGAAATGGCCAAGGGAGTATTGGACTCAATTATTGCAAAGTGTACTTTATGGTAAAGCCCGAGATGTCTATACATCCCTGTCAGTACATCAAAGTTCTGACTATGATTCGGTTAAGGAATGCATTTTGAAGGGTTACGAGTTAGTCCCTGAGGCTTATCGGCAAAAATTCAGAAACTATAAAAAAGAAACTAGACACACTTATGTTGAATTTGCTAAAGAAAAAGAACAGTTGTTCAAGAGATGGTGCTTAGCTGAGAAAATTGAACATGATTATGAAAGACTCGAACAACTGGTATTACTTGAAGAGTTCAAGAACTGTGTTTCTAGTGATGTCAAAACTTATCTTGAAGATCATGAGGTCAAAACCTTGGAAAAGGCCGCTCTTGCTGCTGATAAGTATTCCTTAACTCATAAAGTTCCGGGGGTAAGCAAATCTTTCACTCAGCAGTCTACTGATAGAAAGGTGTTTCAGCCAAATACGACTCCTCCTAAAACTCAATCTGGCACAACTTTAAAAATCAAGCTTCTGATAAACTTGATTCAAAATCCTTGTCTATTCCTACATGTACCTATTGCAAGAAAAAAGGACACGTCATTTCTGATTGCTTCAAATTGAAATATAGGCATCAGAATCAAGATAGACCTATCCCAAATGCTCTTATATCTAAGAGGTCAAGGTCACAGTCATGTATTGAAAACAATACATTTGTTGGGTCTCAAAAACCCCAGTCTGATTTTATTATGGAGAATTATGAACCATTCATGTCGAAGGGTTCTATATCACTCTTGGGTGATTTGGCCAATCCTATCCCTATTCAAATTTTAAGGGATACAGGAGCTTCTCAGAGTCTTTTAGTGTCAGGTATTTTGCCTTCTTCTGAGAGGTCCTGTTCTAATGAGAGTGTTCTCATTCAGGGAGTAGAGTGCGGCCTTGTTAATGTTCCTCTCCATTCTGTAAATTTGTCATCAGACTTAGTTTCAGGACCTGTAACAGTCGGTATAGTGTTTTCTTTACCAGTTGAGGGCATTCATTTGTTGCTAGGCAACCATCTAGCTGGATATAAGGTTGTGGTTAATCCACTTGTAACTGACAAGCCTTCTTTGGATCAGAAAGTTGATCCTGTTGAAAAAGAAATCCCTGATTTATACTCAGTCTGTGCAGTTACCAGAGCTATGGCAAAGAAAGCTCTTGAGAATGATTTTGATAAGGAAAATGTTCCTTTAGCTGACACATGTATTGGTCAGGCTTTTGATGAGGTCACTTTCACTTCTAATTTGGATCAATCAAAAGGTATTGATCACAGTGATCCTCTTTTAAATACTCATTCTCTTTTATCTAATCAGGGTGATAAACGACAATCACTTGTCGTCGAACAGAAAAAAGATCCTGAGATCTCCTGTTTGTTTCAGAGGGCCATTAGTGAAGCTGAAGCTACTGAAGTACCTGTCTATTACTTCCTTAAAAATGGAATTCTTATGAGAAAATGGAGACCTCCCGAGGTACCTGCTAATGACGAATGGTCAGTGAATTATCAGATTGTGGTTCCAAAATCTTACAGACAGGAAATACTTAGTTTGGCCCATGAAACTCCTCTGGCTGGTCATTTAGGGATAAATAAAACTTATCACAAGATCTTGACTCACTTTTAATGGCCAAAAATCAAAAGTGATGTTTGTAAGTTCTGTAGATCTTGTCATATTTGTCAAATGGTAGGATAACCCATTCAAAAGATACCTATGCCTCATCTACAACCTACTCCTGCATTTGACGAACCATTCAGTAGAATTATGGTAGATTGTGTTGGTTCCTTACCTAAGACCAAGTCAGGCAACCAATATTTGTTGACCATTATGTGTGCGTCAACAAGATTCCCAGAGGCAATTCCTTTGAGGAATATTATAGTAAAAGCTTTGGTAAAGCTTTTTACTCAATGTGGCCTTCCCAAATCTGTTGAATCAGGTCAATGATAAAATTTCATGTCGGGAATTTTCCAGCTTGTTATACTTGAATTTGGCATTCAGCAATTCAAGTCAAAAGTGAAACTATGGTTTCACAAAACTTTACTTGTGAGAATTTTTGAGTCCTGTAATAGAATTCATTCTCTCTTGCTCATTCTTCAACATTTTCTTCAAAGAAGATTTTATGGCCCTTATAAAGTAAAGAAGAAAATGAATGAGTTAAATTATAATATTTGTACTCTGGTCTAATAAATTAATGGAGTACTGCTATGTTGAAAGAGATAGCCAGGTAAATTATGCAATTAATTTATTTGTACCTGTCCCACCAACTGAGGATTTAAGTGAAAGAAATTCAATCGGATTCTACAGATCTTGGAGCAACAAATCATCGGAATTCGGAAATTATGGAAAATCTAGTCCAGAAACTTTCTCATTTACAACAACAAGAAAAGGGTGAACTTATACAATTATTGTATGAATATGAGCACTTGTTTCCAGACGTGCCTACAAGGACAAACAAAATTTTTCATGACGTTGAAATTGTAGATTCAAAACCCATGAAACAACATCCATACAGGATGAACCCTCTCAAATAGGAATACTTGAAAAATGAGATTCCGTATTTGCTGGAGAATGATTTCATAGAGCCCAGTAAGAGTGATCGGAGTTCACCGTGTATACTTGTTCCATAACCGGATAAAACTTTCCGAATGTGTACTGATTATTGGAAGGTGAACAGGGTGACAAAAACAGATTCATTTCCATTACCAAGAATCGATGACTGTATCGACAAAATTGGAAATGTCAAATACGTCACCAAATATGACCTTCTGAAAGGATTTTGGCAAATTCCATTAACAGAAAGGGCAAGAGAAATTTCGGCATTTGAAACTCCAGATGGACTTTACCAATATAAAGTAATGCCATTTGGGATGAAGGGTTCTCCAAGTACTTTTCAACGCCTTATGAATATAGTTAACTCTGATCTAGACAATTGAGATATTTATATTGATGATGTTATCATCTACAACACCACCTGGATAGAACATTTAGCCACGATTCCGAAATTCTTTCACAGACTCACTGATGCAAATTTGACTATTAAAATATCTAAAAGTGAGTTTCGCCGTGCTTGTGTTACTTTTCTAGGACATGTTGTGGGGCATGGTCAAGTTAAACCTATATATGCTAAGGTCAAGGCTATCTCTGAATTTCCTGTGCCAGTCAGTAAAAAGCAGCTGATGCGATTTTTTGGGTATGGCTGGATACTATCGCAAATTTTGTTCTAACTTCTCTAATATTGTTGAACCTCTGACAAACTTCTTGAGAAAGAAAAACAAGTTTCTTTGGACTGAAAATTGTCAGGAGGCTTTTGATAGGTTAAAAGCCATACTTAAAAGTGCACCAGTTCTTACAGCTCCAGATTTCAGTCAACCATTCAAACTATCTATGGATGCAAGTGATGTTGGGGTTGGAGCAGTATTGATTCAAGATGATAGAAATGGTGTAGAACATCCACTGTGCTATTTCTCAAAGAAATTAAATAAGCACCAAAGAAACTACTCAACAATCGGGAAGGAATGCTTGGCTTTAATGCTGGCATTACTGCATTTTGAAGGATACATCAGCTCAGCTCCTTCTCCCGTTGTTGTGTTTAGTGATCACAACCCCCTTATTTTCATCAACAGGATGAAAAATGAAAATCAAAGACTGTTAAGGTTGAGTTTATTTTTGCAAGAATACAATTTTGACATCAGGCACATCAAGGGAAAAGACAATTCAATTGCAGGTGCACTTTCCCGTGTACAGAAATATTATTTTCATATACACCTTTGTATAATTCATAAGAGTTCTTCTTATGTAAGTTTTTTTTTTTACCTCATGCATAGTTTACATCTGGTAAAAAAGAAAGCTTTATTATATAAATCTTTCCTTTTTTATGGGGGAAAGTGTTACGACCATGTAGTTTAATTACTTGTGAGTTCAAATTTGAATTCTTTTTATTTTATTTTTGTATCATTACATTTTATTGTAATGTTACTTTCACGGGATCTGATGTTTTTGAAAGAGCTATTATGTTTATATAAAACGTAATATGATTCGCATAAGCACTGTTTTTGCATGCCATAGTTTGTCGATTTGAGTAAACACTACGCGAAAATGATTGGTTATTGCCAAAGTCATTTCCTGACCCACGTGAAACTGCAATTGTTAGATGATGAAATAACCACGGCTTCTTCGTGCGTGTGCATGAAATGACGTTTTGGTTCGGTTCCTAAACACTTAGGTCCATGTGAAATAGTCAGAGTCGTTCTTATACCTTGAGAAGAAGGTATTATTTTTCTTGTGCTGGAAAGAGTTTATTTTTCTTTACATCTGTAGAGCTCGAGATGTCTTGTTATAGATGACAGCTATAGGACTTCATCTACTTTTTAAATAATAATTTATTTTTCCCTGGAGAACTACGCAAGTGGTTTAGGACAAAGACATTCAGTGAAATTCATTCTAAATTGGAATAGTACAGTACAAATTCTGGACATTTGTGTAAAGACTTCATCTGATGTCATCGTCCTCCATCTTGGAACGTCATCAAGATTCGAAACTGGATTCAGTTAAAATTATTGATAGGACATGTATTTTTTCACTACTAGGATAAATGTTTGGATTTTCGTCACAAACCGTAAGTCCTATTTCATATTTTCACCTTTTCACCGTGTTTTCTAGGGAAATAAATTATTTTTTTGTTAAAACTTACAAAGCTTGTTGTCTTCACTCTTTTCTTTTGTTACTTTTGAACGAGCCGATACGTAACACTTACGATGGTTTACGGTGACAGCACGTCAATTACTGCAAGGCATCATTGATATCCCTCATCAAACCAAACGTTTTTTTGAGAGGAATAAAGTAGCCTTGACACAACTGGTAGATCCTCGCACCAACACTCAAATCAAAAAGCAAATCATTTTGCAACCTGGTGGTAGCCGTTCTCTAGGAGGTGTCATCATTCGCTCCCTCTTACAATGGGATCCCAATGCCCCCAAAGTCATCCCCAAGAGAAAAGGAACTCCCCGACCACAACGGACCCAGAAGAAAAAGATTAGTGGTGTTAAGACCTGGTCACAGCCCCAGAAAAAGAAAAGTCCCCAAAATATGAAAAGCCCTGAGAAAAGACCCCAGAAAACAGCTTCTACCCTCAAGAGGCACTTCAGTCAGGACGCTACCTTACATCCGCAAACCACAACCTTCAGCGACGGTGACCGCGTCTCTTGTAGCCTCAGGTTCATCCACTTCTCCGTTCCTGATGATGCCAGCCAAACCCAATTTGATACGCGTCTTTCCTAATTTGATGAAAAAACGGAAACCCGTGTCTCCAGGAACTTCTCCTGCGTAGGTGACACCCTCCACCTCTTTAGCTGCTGTGACAGCTGCTAACATAGTACCTGCCCCCGAAATCAAAGTCCAAGAGAGATCGGGCATATTCCAGAGTTTACTGGATTTATCCAAGCAAGAACTGCCCCGATACAGTCAGTTGCAAACCCCTCCACGACGCATGATGCCTGCCATGAAAATGATACAACGTAAAGACAATCAGTAGCGACGCATTCCACTATAAAAAAGACCAGTGGCAAACGATGGGTATCAGCGTTTTTCTGCTCCTGAACGCCAAAAGATCTCCCCTAAAAGACTTGCACGCCACCACTATCGTTGTTCTCCTGTTCAAAACGGAAAAGGAAAAGTAAAGGACAGTCTCGTCGTTTGACCCGGCATCCGAAAAAACGATTAACCAAGCATCGACGTCCACCCCGAAAAGACTACATCTTCCAAAGAAAAAGAGGCGCATATGGCGATATAGGAAAAAAATCGTCACATTTCTGACGAAGGGATAGTCAGAGATGGATGGAATTCCATCGTTGGCAAGAACAACAGACCCCGCATTTACCTCCCAGTCCTCATTTAACCGAGATGTCCCAGTTACAACACGAACGGCAAGAAACGAAAAAATCACAAAGGTACGGTCAAGTGTTTCAGCCACTTCAACTCTTTCACCAGAAAGCTTTAGACGATAGAACTCCACCGACTCTGAAAGATTTGAAGACCCTGATGAAAAGTCCATCACCACCACCACTACCCTCATTTTCAAGACAGAAAAATGGGAAGAAGAGTTTCAAAGTCCACCAGAAAATGTGCGTAAGTTAACACTACCAACGTCCAGAATTGGTTGTATAAAAAAGATGACCTCAAGATGATCATGGGGTAACAACATGCCGTCCATCACCAACAGCATGAATTTTGCGAAGTTTTCTCGATTCCCTGTAGAAATGAACCAAGGACAAAATTTGATCTTTGTGTACTCTGATGTGGTGGAGTACAAAGTGGTGGGACACACCTCCGCACCGTTACTGCGTGGCATTCCTTTCAAAGTGGATTCTGCCACGAACGCTGACGAGGAAGGTTGAAACACCTATCACGTTCACCGCGAATTTATACATCCTCACTATTTACCTGTAAGTAAGTCTTATTTCGACACTGTCACATTACTATGAAAAGAGATCTGGGGCAAAATATTCCATTTATCAAAGGAAAAGTCACGGTGAAACTTCATTTTAAAAACGATTCTCCAACAACTTGTAAGTCATGTATCATGTGTGCCGAGGAGTCGCTCGACAGCGAGGACATGGTTTAGGAGATATGTTGAAATCGGCGAATCGTTAGGTAGCTCCCGTTTTGAAACCGATGGTGACACGAGGATTGCACGCCTTGAAAGATGCCGCTTTGACGCAAGGCGAAGAATTTCTCCAAAATGTTATCATCGACAAACAAAACCCCAAAGAAGCTTTCTTGAGAGCAGGCAAAAATGTCTTGCTTAAAACTGGCAAGGACAATTTGGGTCCAGTAGAAACTCCTATGAATGCCCTGGACGCTGCCGAGCCAGGCATTCCTGCTTCCCTGAAGAAACAGCAAGGACAAGGCAAAAAGAGACGACAAAGACACCCCTCCAGAGGCATTCACACGCCCAGAGCTAGAAAGACCAAGAAAAGAAGAACCGTCAGAGAATTAGACGTTTTTGATTATTAAATCACAGAGAGAAAAAAATGATGCTCCGAGAGTCTTGCGAATGTTCCATGTCGGAACTGGATTTTTTTGCCATGCCACCCACTATGATGACGATACAATAATCTCAATGGGTAGAATTTCATCGCCTCTTTGGCGACCTCGTCCCCCATCGAATTTGAAATCAAAAGACAGCCCGAAGATGACATCAATCTGAATAGCAGTTACTTGTACCTGAAAGTCAAAGTTCTCGATCCGACTGGAAATTCTATAGACGGTAACGAGGAAGTAGCTTCCGGCAACAATTTTATGCATTCCTTGTCCAGTGAAGTGGATTTGTACTTGAACAAACTAGTCAGTAGCAGCATGGATACCTACCCTTCCGACGGTACCTGGAAAATCTCTTGACGTACGGAAAAGATGCCAATAACACCCATTTGGATGCTTGCATTGTATGGAAACCTGACACGGTAGGCAAAGTCAACGACACCGCCTTGATTACAGATACAGAACCAAACAACAATGTGGGATTCAACGACCGAAGAAAAAAAAATCAAGGATGGACAGAGGTTAGAACTGACTGATCGTTTGCATTTGGACATGTGGTTGCAAGAGAAGTATTTGCTGAATGGAGTGAATGTCCGCCTAAGAAATCGGAGCAGTGCCGCTTTCCATTTGATGGCTGATGGTGCCAATTACAAAACCGTCATCGAAGAAGCCAGACTCTACGTGCGACGCGTGGAAGTGTTAACTAAAGTAGGAAACGACATCAGTCACACTTTGAGGAGAACGACCTCCAAGTATCCGATATGACGAGTGGAAGTGAAAACTTTCACCATTGCCGCTGGACTCCGAACCAAGATCGAAGATCTTCTGTTCTAAGGACAGTTACCCAAACGTTCAATCATTGGTATCGTTAGCAATGCAGCCCTCACCGTAACCCCCGATCAAAATTCTTTCGAGTTTCAGCATTACAACGTGTCCAATATTGAAGTCAGTCGAGATAGCAAGACCTTGTGTACCAGACCCTTTGAACCTGGCTTTGAGAAGAAGAATTACTTCAGGTCGTACTTGTCAATGTACGAAGCTACCGGATAGCTTGGGACCAACAGTAGTCACGGCATTTCGTACGAAGACTATCCAGGAGGTTATGCTTTGTGGGCTTTTGATTTCACTCCAGACCAAGGCAGCGACGAGGGACATTTCCACCCTATAAAATCTAGTCAGCTTCGTGTGAAACTTCAGTTTGCTACAGCTCTACCCAAGACGGTGAAGGTCATCTTGTATGCCGAATTCGAGAAAACGATAGAAATCAACAGTTTGAGAGAAGTCATTCTCGACTATTAGAAGCTGTGCAAGACTCTTATCCTTCTTTGAATGGTGGAGAATCTTTGGACATAGAATGGGGGGATATCGTGGAAGCAGAAACCAACGACAAAGACGTAGAGATGATGGTCATGTCCAGATGGTCAGAACAAGAACGACATTTTGTTTCCTGTTTTCCCAAACACCTGACAATGTAGACCAATAAAGATTTCTATGGATGTCAAACGATCATCCCAGTCAAATTCAACACGCTCAATGTCTGATGATGAGTCAAGAAGAAAAACTGGACGAGTATCTGGAGGACGCTTGGGGTCTCATCTCTGAAAAAGCAGTGTTGCATCAGTGGTATAAAGACTTGCTTGATCATTCCTCCCCTACATTTACTACTCTAGAGATACATCGCATCGAATCTCTCTTGGCCTAGAGTACGGAGACAAAGCGAAGAGACGTTTACTTGACAGAGATTTTCAAGCAAAAAGTCAGGATTGAATTGATGACTTATCATTACCTGTGGAAAACCCGAAAACAAATTGGATACCTTGGAACTTTACTATCTTTTGAAAAACAGTTTGTACACCGCATCTTGGAATCCTGTCGTGTGCGCTAAAGATGAACTTCCTCATCGCAAACCTAAAGACCACCACGCTTATGTCATCAACACGGACGACAGTCATCTCCCAGGAACTCACTGAGTAGACGTCTACTTTCCCCACGATGCCTGTGTTGAGTATTTTGATTCGTATGGATTACCCCCTTTGGAAGACGACATCATCGACTGTATGAGAAGAAATGCCCAGACGACTCGCTTCAATAATGTGAAATTACAAGGCACAGATTCCATGGTGTGTGGACAATATTGTGTATTTTCTTCATCAACGCAGTCTTGGATATCCCTTAGAACAGTTAGTGACTTATTTTGATCGTGACTCTTCTAGAAACGATGAAAAAGTAGATCGATGGTTTTGTGACCTAGCTAGGAGACTTAGTGTACATAAATGGCCAAATGACCTCTATCCGTGGAATTCTAACTTGACTTCACAACTTTGTCAACCTTGCCAAAAATGTGTTCTTTGATATTGTATGAATTGTTCTATTATGTGTTGGTTAATTGTTGGTTAAATAAAAATATTATTAAAAAATTGTTGGTGGTTTGTTTTAAAAAATGAACACTGTAAATATGTGCCCTTTAACTGCTCTCTATCCCTCACCATGAGATAAGCTATAACACTCCTACCCCAAAAAAGATCGTAGGGATGTTTTATATCGCGTCCGCGCCTGAGCCATATAAAGCAAAGAGGTTCCAGTCTGGCCATCGGACAACTCAAACAAATAATTAAAGAAGCAAAGGAAAAAACTTGGCAAAATCTTTGCTTAAACTAAACATCAAAACCAGCTCAAAGCAAGTATGGAATAACATAAATCCATTAGGGGAAAAACAGTAAAAAAAATACTCCTAAAATTACTGGGGCTATTACCAACCAAGAAAAAGCAGACAAGCTGGCCAGTCACTTCACCGACATGAGCAGCAATAAAATCCATACTGTAAAATTCCAACAACATAAGGCAAAAGTAGAAACACAATTCGAACACCTTTTCAAAGATCTAGGTTCAAAGTCATCAAACTTAAACAGCGACATCACGCTACATGAATGGGAAACAGCATTAAAATAAAAAAAGAAACATCACCGGGAGAAGATCAAATTGGCTATACAATACATAAAAACCTCCCAGAAAACATAACAAAGGCTATACTTAAACTATTGAATATGATCTGGTCCAACGGAAAAATACCAAATAAATGGAAACAAGCCATTGTAATCCCGTTCCCCAAACCTGGTAAAGACCCGAATAACATTTACTCATATAAACCCATTTCCCTTACGAGCAACATCTGTAAAATCATGGAAACCATTATCACCAAACGATTAAAATACCATCTGGAAAGTAATAAACTCTTCTCTGAAAACCAGTGCGGGTTCAGAAACAACAGGTCCACTACTGACCAACTAATTAGACTTGAAGCAGCCATCAAATTAGCATTTAACAGTAAAAGAAAATGTGATAGAAACCTAATTGCAGTCTTCCTCGACCTGGAAAAGGCGTTCGACCTAGTTTGGACCAAAGGCCTCATAGCAAAGCTAAATAATTACGGGATAACTGGCCGCATTTTCAACTGGATAGAAAACTTTCTAACAGGTCGGAAAATTATCACCAGAGTGGGGGAAGCTTACTCTGAAGCACACCCACTGGAAAATAGTACCCCTCAAGGGAGTGTGTTCAGCCCCACTCTGTTTAATATCATGATAAATGATCTAGACCAGAACTTAACTGCCACTAAAGTAGATATATCGCAATTCGCTGATAATAGCGGTGTTTGGCGATCAGGCAACCCCGTAACCCACCAAACTATAGACGACATCCAACAGAGCCTAAATAAAATTGGGAGATGGGGTGATAAATTTAATAATCTCCCATGAAGACACTGTAGCAATAATATTCCACCCAAAATGAAACAACAATCTAAAATACCCAACGCTGTACATACAAAACAAATATGTTAAGACAGTTAGATTCCTGGGTATGTACTTTGATGAACATCTAAGTTGCAGCCAACATATAAAAAAAAACCTTATAAATAGCTGTAATAAAGACCTAAACCTAATGAGAAATCTTAAAGGAACAACATGGGGATCCAATCAAGAAACATTAATAACTTTATACAGAGCCCTCATAAGGTCAAAACTGGATTACGGATGTATATAACTCAGCCAATTACCAGTTACTCAAAAACCTGGATTCAATCCAAAGAAAAGCTCTAACCGTCTGCACAGGCACCATCCCATCAACATCACTTGACGAACTTCAAATGCTAACGGGAGAGCTACCACTGCAATTAAGATGACATGAGTTTATATTAAGATATGCAGCTAGGGTAACTATTCACCCAAACTCACACCCAACCAGAAGAGCAATTGAAAAGTGCAACAAACCGTTTGGCCGAAAACTAGTTCCTGACATCCCAGGAGGGAAACTTATTCATGAACTTGGAAAACAACTACCAATCCACGACTATCAAGCCGAACAACTAGAATACCCTGATCAGGCCCCCTGGACAACTTCTAAACCGGACATTAACACCAAAGCAACCAAATACGGGAATAAACTTGAACAAGAAGACCAACTTAAAACATCTAAAACAATGGATATACTTGACTCCTATTCCAGTTTTGTAAAAATCTACACCGATGGGTCAAAAACATCAGGGCCACCCAGGACAGCAGCGGCCGCAGTAATCCCAGAACGTAATATTTTTCAAATTGGAGCCAGGCTACCGGATTACTGCTCCATATATACAGCAGAATTCTTGGCCATTGTGGAAGCTCTGAAATGGGTTAAAATCAATAACATTAAAAAATCTGTAATAATAAGTGACTCGCTTAGTGTCATCACATCCATAAAATCTAACAACACCAAATCAAGAGAAAATTTTCTAAGAAAAGCCTACGTACTACTAAAAGAACTTAACAACAACAAACAGTACGTAGAATTCATGTGGATTTGACAGCCAAAGTAAGATTAGAAGACCCCAGTCCCACTCCCATAAAATACATAGTATTATTAGAACACACATCAATCACAAACGGCAAGAACAGTGGAATCAAAGCACCAAAGGGCGGACAGTTTACGCCGTCCTAAGCGAAATAGACAGAACCATTAAACCCCCAAAGATAAATACTTCAGATCAAAAACTAATAAACAGAATATACACCGGAAAAACCAAACTAACAAATAGTTTTGGAAAATACACTGGACCAAAACCACCCAACATTAACTGCTACCACTATAAAATACCAGAAGATTTACATCATGTATTCAATATCTGCCATAAATACAAAAAAGAACGATCTATATTCAACCTTGCGCAAAACGAAATTGGATCCAGAAGTACATACCCAGAATTTTTAGGAAAAGAAAATCCAAACATCATAACTTCTTACCAAAATATCATAAAATTTATCAATGAAGTTGGGTTCGCAAATAAAATCTAAAAGCTCATAAACCCTAAACAAAGTTAAAATAATTGATAGGAATTAGCCAACCTGCTGTGGGTGGATGTCTTTGAAATGTCGGCTAGCGAACCGATTATTCAGCAAAGATATCTGTCACACGCAGGGCCGCCACCACCCCACCCAAAAATCCAACATAAATGATCAAACATAATGGCTCAGCCCAAGAGACGGATGACCGTGAAATGTCACATTGGGACCTGTTTATACAGCACTGACATCCGTCTCTCTAAATAAATAAATAAGAACTAAATCAGGTCCAACATACTCAATTCCGCAACACACTCTCCATCAAACGTCCTCCACAAATTGACAATCAGGAACCACTAATCAAAGCAAAATTAAATAATAGGAAATAGCCAACCAGTTGTGGGCGGATGTCTTTGAAATGTCAACTCGGGACCTGATTATTCAGCAAAGATATTTGTTCACACACAGGGCTGCCACCACCCAACCCAAAAACTAAATATAATAGATATAACATAATGGTTCAGCCCAATAGACGGATGTCCGTGAAATGTCACCTCAGGACCTGTTTACACAGCACTGACATTTGTCTCTCTAAATAAATAAGTAAATTAAAAAGTAATTATTTAAAAGCCATTCCATTTTATCCATCCTATAAAACGTCCACCACATATTAACAATCCGTTATCACTAAACAAAGTAAAAATAAAAAGTAGGAATTAGCCAACCTGCTGTGGGCGGATGTCTTTGAAAAGTCGATTCGGGACCTGATTATTCAGCAAAGATATCTGTCACACACAGGGCCGCCACCATCCTATCCAAAAAACTAAATCAAACATAATGGCTCAGCCCAACAGACGGATGTCCGTGAAATGTCACCTTGGGACCTGTTTACACAGCACTGACACCTGTCTCCCCAAATAAATAAGTAAATTTCTTCCCTCCCTCTTTACTCAAACTAACCCTATCTAATACACCTGTTAATCCTAACAAGCCTACCCTACTCAACCAAAGATGACAGCCATTCCAATATGAGTTCATAGTGACCCCAAACCTAGTCATTACAAGGTGGTCCAAATACCAGTACCATCAGGACCCGCCGCATAAAGCGGCAACGTAAACCTAAATTAGAAACAACACTAGGGTCCCAAATAGACACATATAAGGTCAAAACCCTATGACCATCAGGTCCCGCCGCACAAGGCGGCAAATAACCACTTTACGTATATATTCGGTCCCAATATCACAGGTTAGCTACCCACAAGACCGATAGGCCCCATAAATGATAAACTATGTTATACCAGACCCTAAAAAGACAACTGATATAAGGTGGTCTAAGCCCAGGACCATCTGGTCCAGTCACACAAGGTGACAAATAATAAAATAAATAACATACAAATGACTGTCGTCTGAGGTACCTGCTTAATACTAACTATTACAAAACAGCACAGAGTATATTCCAAATTTCAGAAATTTTGAAGACCTTTTCGGCCAAATCCATAATTATATTATCCAAATTTAAAACACGTGTAGGACACAAAATTTAGGCAAGCACCCTGGAGTCAACGAGTGCCTTCCGGTGGATCTACCCCTGCCTTCCTGCCCTTCTTCCTCCCTTGCCTCAACCAGACATCAAATTAACTGCGTGCAATGCACGCATAAATATCATACCTAAAACACATGAGTGCGTGCTGGAACTACTCCCACTCATTACTCAATTTGGTAGAAGCAGACTGCAAACATGAGTGCGTGTTGGGTTAATTTCCCACTCATGATAGCCTTACATTCAGGTAGCTTAAAACACATGGTTCTGCGACCTGACGGATAAATTTAACAGCACTCCTTGAGTGCATAAACGCCTGGGGGATGAGGCTCTAATTGCTTTCCCCAGGAATAATTTATCATCCTGCTATGCAGAAATAATCCAGTGGTACATGTACAATAGTACGAACACCACTTAAATTCAATATCATCATCATCATCATTAGTCTGGCCATCCATTGTTGACTCGTCCACCTATAAAGATGCCTTCAAAACTGAACCAAGCCCACGTGAATTTAGATCGTGTCAGGCAAACCCTGATACCCAAGCTTGATGAGATTGAAAATGTCAGGATGTTAAAATTGGCCCTAGACCTGATAGAAGGGGTCTTTAAAGACGAAATCAAGAAGGAGCAAGAAGAATGGACTGAGAAGTACAGACTTCAGAAACAGCAGTGAGAACAGCAACAGCAGGAGCCAGACAGAGGTTTTGTGGACTGTAGTGTGGACACAAAACAGTTCTCCTTCTCCTTCCGAAGAAGCAGAACCATCAAGAAAAAGAGACAGTAGTAAAATTGCCAAAATATTTGTCTGTCTTTTTGTGTTGGTAGGTTAAAAAATAGAAGTGTGTCTATAAACACTTCATTTCTCTGACTTGTAAGATAGTCTGTATGTATTTTATATGTAGGAGTGGTAATAAAGTGTGTTTGTAGGAATAAAAGTGAGCGTGAGTGTTAATTTTAGATCCAGGAGTTCCATGCTACTGATGGTGTAGAGGGTATTGTTAGGTTTTTGTGTAAGGGGGACTTTTTACTTCACGTCCGTGCTTCAGACATATAATCTCAGCGTTCGTCAGTCTGGCTACCCATTGTCAACGTGACAAAGTAGAAGAAAATGAGCAGAATGGCCAAATTAATTGAGCTTCAGATGCACCTGGAGTATGTCAGGCGAATCCTGGATGAGCTGGCCATGAAGGCCATAGAAGAAAGTGCCAGGATTGAAGAGGAGGAGGAAAAAAGAAGAAAGAAGAGGAGAAGGAAAACAAAAGGCTGATCCTGCCTCACCTCATACTTGGGTCTGTGTGTGAGGTGAAGTCTGAGGTGAGAACACCTCCACAGCGCAATGTACCACAGCCACTACCAGCACAGACAGTCACGATCCCTCAAATCGAGAATTGGGAAGAAGAATTGTAGAGGCAGGAGCAAGAATGGGAGCCTCAGCGAGCCTTGCAAGTATGGAGACCACAACATCCACAGGCAGGACGAAGGATGGCAAGGGAGAGAGACTTCAGAATCCCACAAACTGAAGATTGGGGTTCTGAAGCCACTCAAGTGACCTCTGCGCTCCCAACCACAAATGTATGTTGGAACAATGACTGGAGTCGGCGATGATGTGTCTGTGGTGTCCGACCTTGGAGGTGGCACCATTGACCAGGTACATCTGAAGTTTAAAAAAAAGCAACCCTTCTCAGGACTAATCAGATCTCTATAAAAGAGAGACTGATGAAGTTGCCAATCATATAATTATGTGTGTCTATTTGTGTGAGTCTGTGTATGTGTGCGCGCGTACGTCTGTGTGTGTGCGTGCGCGTACGTATGTGTGTTTGTGTATTTGTGTGTGTATTTGTGCGCGTACGTTTGTGTGTGTGTATTTTTTTTGTATGTGTGTGTGTCTTTGCCTTAACAAACAGATTGTCCTTACACTTATGCGTTTGTTTTGTGTGAATGTGGAGGAGTGTCATTATAAACACTCACTCCTTTGCTGATGAGATTGTAGGTAATGGTGTGTTTTGTATATAAAAAATTTCCTTCTCTACTATGTATTGATAGAAAGTATAGTGGCTTTGTTATTATTAGTGTGTTGTTTTGTATAAAAAAAAAATATTTTAGGTTAGCACTCTCAACACTCTGGATTGTTTGGTAGGTGATATGGGTAGTTGGTAAGAGGGGATGTTTTCCTTCACGTCCGTGCTTGAGACATATAAATTGAAGCGTTCGCCATTCACGCCATGCAACATTGAATACAAAAATGGTCAGCAACATGGAGATGATGATGAAATTGCAAGAGGTGGTGGATACCATAGGCATGGTAAAGAAATGCTGATCAGAATAGAGTATAGGGCTTATAGCCCACACAGATTGAAGATGGAGATTAATAATGTGAAGAAAGGAAAAGAAATATTGAGAGAGCTGATCAAACAGAAAATGGAGGAGAAGGAGGAGAAAGAGGAAAAAGAAGAGATAAGATGGAATGAGAAAATGGAAAAAGAAGAGGAGAATGAGAAAAGGAAAAAAAAGGAGGAAGAGGAGAAGGAGGAGAAAGAGAATGGGAAGAAGAAGAAGACAAAAAATGTAGTGGAGAAGATAAGGTGCTGGTGGAGAAGGTAGGAGAGAAAGTAAAAGAAAGTTAAACGGCCCTTTTCATGGCCACTCTATTGCCTCTAAAAGATATCCATTCTCTCTTGCCTAACAAATTTTTGGTCGATTTTTTTTTGTGTGATAGATTGATGTTCATCAGTTTATGTTTGTGTCCTATGTCTATGTCTCTGTCTGTGTCTCTAACCACGTCTCTATATCTATGTCTCTACGTCTATGTCTCTATTGTCCCTAGAGTAACGCGTATTCAGATCAGCCCCTTGCCACATTGTTCCGCCCGATCGAGATCAGCCACTTGCAACATTGTTGCCAGTATCCAGTACCGTGACATCACCCCTCTCCCATTCTTACTGAGCCTAGACAGGCCCAATCCCTTGTCGCTCTACATTCCCTATGTTCCATTCCCATTGATGCTATACAGTCCCACCCATGTCAAATTCCCGTTTGAAGCTATGGTACAACCCTCCTAAATTTAACATAGTTACATCTGAGGCTATGGTATCCCCACTCACTACTTACTTCTATTCTTGTTGGAGGTTTCGTTAGAGGAAGCTGTAGTCTCCTTCTTTCAGATTCTAGCATTATTTTATCAAGTAAATGTTTCACCATTTGCTATACTATTTTAGTTTTCAATCAAAAATTCAGGATGAAAAGTCTTTTTTATTAGTAAATAATTAACCCCTTATTATAGTTTTTCTACATGCGCAAGCAATTCATTTCTGTTTGTATTCTTTATGTCCTTCCAGTTCGAATTAGTAAATATCTGCACAATTTATACATCATTTGTAATGTGTGTTTCGATATTCCAACTGATCAATAGTCCTTTGTTAACACATTTAAAACATTATTTTCTTCCATGTATGCTACCTGAATTTTTACATCTGAATCTGACATTGTCACTGCTACCTAGAATCATTGTTCCATGCACAAATTTAAAGTTTTTCTTATGATGTCCGTTATTTATTTTGTTTTGCCCTGTACAGACTTATTAACTGGTAAACTGCTGAGGTTTTCTTCCTCGACAATATTAGCAATGTTCTCTCCCAAATGTATCGTTATCTGCTTGCAAATTGATGAGCAAATAAAATCAACAAATTCTGGTGGCGATATTGGAAATTTTTTATACAATACCACAGACATCTTGCATTTTATTGGAATAACTTCAACGTATAAGATATAAAAATATCTGTAATTCACGATAATTTGTTTGAATTTATTTTGTAATTGTTCTTGGGTTTTGGAGACGATGATTGTATATGTTCCATCTATTTTAAAGACATATTTTCATTCGGCTCCTAACCATGAAATAATCTGCGATATTCTTTCTGTTTCACTAAAACATGTTTTACCGTTCTTTTGTTGTTTTCTTCTTCTTTGAAACATGTTCAGCTTTAAACACATCTTGTTTATTGTCTAGAGATAAATCCTCCTCATAAAATATATCCACCAAGATTATCTAACGTGAAATCTTCATCCAGTTTATATACAGTAGGGTCGCCTAAAACTTTTAATATCTCTACTGTGAAATTAGTAATAAACTCTAATGAACAAAAACGAATTATATTTTGGGAATATAACTCGTCAATTATTTGGTATTTAGGTGTTCGTCGGCATAATTTGTCATATTATCACAGAAATTAACCTACATTTTGGACCTGTTTTAGGATCTTTGGCCTTAACTGGTATCATAACTATTGATCTGTGACATGTCCACTAATAAAGGTATGCAATACATCTGGATTTTTTTTCTTCAGGTTTTATTTTGAGTTAAATAGTTGCACATTTTCTCGCCCGAAGAGTTCTGTGAAATCTTTCTGTAACAGAGTTTGTTCGTTTGTCTTAGTAAGTTGAAAAGTATTCTCTTAACCTTTCTTTACCAAATTCGTTCTCTCATCTCATTGTATCTTCTTAACATTTGCTGATTAAAGACATTTCTGAAAGTATACTACGTGTCATTTTTATTTTCGTTGCGTGGCACACGCGTATTTTGAGAAGATGTTTGTATATCCGTTCTTGTATTTTTCATATGCATGCATGTTAACATCATCTGTCTACGACTGCTCATCCATGTGCCTCATCCTGTTTGTGTGTAAATCTTGTTCTAGGTTGCTTGTGCAATGTTTATGCTGATTAATTGGTTAACCATTCATTCAATTCAGGGTATGTTCAATTGTTACATTTATGAATTTGTTTCCACATAATTGATTGATATTTTTAATTAAAACTGAGCTTTCAAGATTGTAGTATATATCTCTAAAATACTATTTTTAGCATTCGTGTATTGTTGCATTTTAAATTAGCTACAGCATAATCAATTTTTTTGAGGAACTAGTATCTATGTTTTTTTAAAAAAAATATTTGTAGCAAGCAACGATGTTCATACCTGAAAACATCTTTGATTATGTTCAGGTCTGGATCGTGGAAAAGTGTGACCTTCACCAGTTGTCTACCAAAAAAAATAACATACTGAACAATAAAAACATAAATCTTTCCATCTCTTACGTTAAGATAAATATTGATCAATGTTGTTGTTTTTAATTATAACTGTATATACATTTTAATATACATCACATTGAAATTACTAGCTTTCTTTATCAAAGCAAAATATACAAAATTTTAAATATGAAATGTGTATTCATTATATATTCCATTCAATTAAACCATTATATTCTTTACCAGCTATCTTCATATTAAATCCTCAATGAGATTTTACGTTTTGCCACATCTATCTATAACGATTCGAATAAAACAAATGAATGTTTAAAAGCTGTAGTTAGACATTTAAAATGGAAATTTTTTAAAAGTACTTTATTTAAATTAATGGTAGAAAAGCAAAATTTTCAATATCCATGAATCATTTATTGGTCTACGAGGACTAAAAACGGTGTAAACTTTTAACTGTTGCAGCAATAACATCTTTTCTTTGTTGATCTGTTATTATCACCTCAAGATGAATTGTCAGATATTCAATACTCAGTTCATATACATATCTCATTTCGCTGAATATGTTTAATGATTCCAGCCGTATTTACGACTTTTGGCACTTTAACTCCCCGACCCCGCCTCCTCAACTCACTCATTGTTAAATTATACTAACGTTATATTATATTTCTTCAGTGTTTGCACATGTTCTATTGTCTCAGAGTATGTCATAAGGGACCAGCGGTTTCATTGTCAGAGGGGTGGGGATGAAAAATTTACATCTCAAATAGCTTGGAAAAAATATTCTTGTTTTGATTTACAGCAACAAAAGAAAATATCATATTAGTTGAAAACATATACTATCTTGAGGTAGAAGATTTTTTATACCCCATTCAAAATTAAGAGATAATCCCAGCCCTTTCCCAACCCACCCCCACCGTCCCCAAAATTTAAATGGTCACTCCGTAATCTTACAATGCTAGCTGTTATATAATTTTTCACTTCTCATAATTTCATACCTGAATCTTTTTGTTTCACCTTTTGGCCTTCTATTGTCTTTGATTACGCATCGCATGACTTAATATTTGACCAAACAAAACTGCAAGCCCATAATAGGTGTCTAACGTGCAGTTTATCATTTTGAGTTTTGAAATTGGAGACGGTTCCACTAGATTATGGAATCCTAGTTAATAAGGCTTAACAAAGTATTAGGCTTTAGTTTAAATTCAATATATCTTTTGCCAAGAAGATCGCAATTTTGTACAAAGGACAAAAGGATTGGAAACAAATTTTTCAACGTACAAGTTCCTCTCCATGATAAATGTAAGTAATTACTTACCGAGCACGTGAGCAACAACTGTCTAAATCGTCACGACAGATGACGTGCATGTAAATAATGAAGTAAGTTTTTCGGAATCTGAGTTAGTACACGAAGACCAAACGTCAGATGTACACTCCATAAATGAGCGAATGTAGGTTAAATAAATTTTACTCAGGTTATGCTTTTAATAAATATTTCAACTTCCTCAGACTTCCATTACGCAAACATACAAAATTATATAGATTCAATATTGTTGCCACTGAATGCTCAAAGAATTCATCGGATGTGAATGTGATGTAACGAAACGAATCTTTTCACCGGAAAATTCAAAGTTGGGTTAGTATTCCAGCTACATGTTAGTGAAAAGGACGCACTTAATTTTTTTAAGGATTAAAATTAACAAGTCAGTAATATCTTCAATCAGGCCATTTTTTAAGATTATCCTTTAGTACGATCTGAAGGTAAAGTGGACCAGGCGACGTGCATTGTAAAGAGGAATCGTCTGCAAATAATCTACTCCGTGATTTTCAACTTTCGGCTATATCCTTAATATATACAAGTAAAGCAAAGGGATTTACATACTGATCGCTAGGTTAGTCATGCAATGAGTTGTCCAATGTTTGGGAATTCATTTTCAGCTATGACTCTCTGAGTTTTATTGGCTAACCAATCATCTATCCATGACAATAGATTTCCATTAAATCCATAGTTTTTCAACGTATGTATTAATCACCTCTTCCACACTCCATCAAAGGCTTTAGATAATACACTAAATATCGCTTCGGTAAGTTACATTTCAAATGTCATTATATATATATATATATATATATATATATATATATATATATATATATATATATATATATATATATATATATATATATATATATATATATATATATCCTTGAGCTCTGTGTTGCTGAAGGACCAGGTATAAAACAAGATTGATAATTGCAAAGAAAATCATTTTCATAGATGTAGAGTTAAATATATTAAACAAAAAATTCGAAAATTTTATTAATGTTCCTCAAAAGTGATGTGTTCCTGTAATTTGACGAAATAGTTTTGTCGTCTTTCTTGAATATTGGCACCACATTTGCCATTTTTCATTTATTCATGACTTATTTTTAAAAATATTCATAGTAGTTTGCAAATTTAACATTTTGTTTTTTAAGTAAGAAGCCTAATACCATCTGGCCCAAAAGCTTTATTGTTTTGTAATCTCTTTTACAGTTAGTTGGATTTTATTCTGTAAGTCAAGCTTTTATTCCCAAGAAGGGCAACACTCTTTCATGACTGTCAATAAATGAGATCATGTACAAATAATTATCAGTTAAAATTTGCTCGTTCAAAATTTGAAATACTAGTTCTGTATCCTCAGTATGTGGAGAATGAATTGCTGACGAACCAATACCAATAATACTCATTCGTAATAAACTTCCCTATATGCCAATACTATTTTGGATCAATTTCATTTGGAACAGACGAACGTCCAAGGTCTCGAAAAAGACTTTTCTTGCTTCTTTCCTAAAGTTATTTAGTCTATTTCTTGCTTTTAAAATCTTGTTTTATGCTGCGGAGACAAATCGCTCGCAGCGTCAATAGTGGGAGCAAAGGTGTCCCAAAAATCTACAGCTGAATTTGGCGACCGGAGCAGCAGGGAGGGTGAACAGACCAATTTTATTTGCGAAAATAAAGCTTAGTACGGAGTGTGAAAAAATACAAGCGTCAATAACGCTAAAGTAGGGAGGGTAAACAGACCAAGTTTATTTGCGAAAATAAATCTTCCTACTGAGGGTGAATAATACAATCGTCACCGAGACCTCTAACCGGGTTATTTTTGTGTGTGTATCAAATATATTTACCAGGGGTCGTCACACATGTGTGTGTGTGTGTGTGTGTGTGTGTGTGTGTAAAAAAAAAAGTAACGGTCATGCGGCGTAATTAAATCATTATTATTATATCAATAATAACGCTAACCATGGAATCTCGTACAGCTAAACTAGCTCGACAGCGACTAGAGGCAATTAAGAAATATCTCCCCGTCCGTGATTCTGTCAAACAACAACAGCAAAAGCGTCAGGAGTCTCAGGTGGAATTTACAGAAGCTGCAGAACAGTTATTTAAGCCAGTTACGAAGGCTACTGAAGGTCTTCCTCCCATGTTGGAGCAAACCGCTAAAGCAACTGGAAAAATAGCAGAAAGAACTAAAAAAAACAAAACAAAAAAGATTCTAATAGAACTTCCAGGTGAAATAGCTGATGCTACTGATCAACCACAAACGCAAGAAATACTTGATAATATTCACCAGCTTCGTTCTGAAGTAGCCGGTATAAAACGATCTTATACCAGAAGCAGAAGCAGAACCAGAACCAGAACCAGAACAAGCAAGAGTCAAAACTGAAGTGAATGATAAATTTACCGAAGAAAAGTTCTGTAGAACCTGTCTTGAAAGACCACCTCTTTTGCCAAAAAAGTATGGTCTCTCAAGACAGGTGGTCTCTCATAACAGGTCACAATGCTATATAATGAATAAATTTGTACATTGAGAATGTGGTCTCTCAAGACAGTTGGTCTCACATAGCAGTGGCCTTTCAAGACAGGTTTTACTGTATTGCCTTTATAAAAAAAATTTGACAGAGTGGATATTTTATCTGCGTTTGCCGTGCAGAATTTTTTTCAAAGAGAAAGAGTTTTAAAATCCGAGTACACTGATTATGTTGTAGGTGGTGATACCTGGTACAAATGGATATTTCGCGTACGCTATGGAGTTGATCAGGCTGGAAATAGTGATACAAGATATATTGCATTTCTCAATGGAATAGATAACTATCTTGCACTGTAACCACAACCACAATTACAACAATCAGGTAAAAAATCTGGAAAAGGTCTTGCCACTGGCAGTGTAAAAATGATGTTGATGGGCTAGAAATTCTTATTGGCGGAAGACGATTCCCCAGGAATTATTAATGAAGCAACTGATATTTGTCAGATATTATTTACAGGGGATATCATGGACATTAATGTTTATCGGTCCCTCATTGATAAAATCGTTGATGATTATCGCAGTGATTGGGAGTATGCAATTAGATCAGTGACAAGAAAATAAGATGATCATACATATTGCTCAACGTGGACCTGTTAATGGTCAGGGTGATAAATTCGCGATTACCAACATACAAAGCGATCTACGGAGATGAACTCAGTGATGTTGTTCAGGGTCTATTCAAGAAGGATAGCACCGAAAGCAATACCGATTGCAAAGCAAATTGGGAATGAAAGCTATTGTCGTTGTTCATGATAAAGGTATTGGTGCTTTTGGTGATGTTGCTAGTAAAGCATTCTCAGGAATCAGGGATAGACTAGCACGATTAATAAGCAGATCGCCAGCGGTCCGACCTCAGCCAGTAAAATTGCCAAGCACTGAACTTATGCTAGCAGGTGTCAGTAAAATGATAAATCAAGCTGCAAATCAAACATTAGCAGAGTTGGCTGGTGTACCCCTATCAGAAAAAGAAAACAAAATATAACTGCTAGTCTAATAGCAGGAAGTGGCCTTCGTGTTAGACGATAACGAATTAACAATAAAGATGTTTAAACGTGTATCCGATCCAGAATTTGACATGGATGCGCCAGTTCTCAAGGATGAATCTGTGCGCGATTATCAATATTATTCTTATGACGCACGTGTACCCAACACACGAGGAAAAATCGAACTGCAAGTTCAGGATGCAAGTAGGTATTTCCTGCCCTCTGAGGCATTCATTGAGATCGAAGGTAGACTTTTGAGAGCAGATGGTACAGCATATGGAAATGGCGATCAAGTTCGGTTTTGTAACAACAAAGTTATGGCGTTATTTAACAGTGCTACGTATATCATCGACGGAAGAAATATTGAATCAATTCAGAACGACGTCTACGTTGCCACGACGATAATTGGCCTTGCGAGATACAGCGATGATACTCGAGATCAGCTGGTCTATCAATGATGTTTGCAAAGGATACAACTGATCATCCAGCAAGCAAAAACGTAAGAATGAATGCAGCTGGAACTGAAGTTGCATCAATGAATGAAAACTTCGCATCACGTCGAACAATGTTAAACGGCGATGAAGTGTTCTCATGTGTGATTCCACTATCACATATATTTGGATTCTGTAGAAATGTTAGAAAAGTTATATTTGGCGCTAAACACATCGTGGTACTTGTAAGAAAAAACACCGACGATGATGCAATTGGCGTGCTGACGCCGTTGATGCAGGTAAAGTAATACTAACAAAACTTTCGTTGTGGATCCCAACAATGACTCCATCATTGGCTGAAGAACATCGGTTACTTTCTTTTATGGATCAAGGTGGTAAATCAACGTTGTCATGGTTGACGGTGAACAGACAGGACTCAAAGTCATGTTGCTGGATTATTCACATGGCATATATCATCAGAGTAGGGAGTGTCAGCACCACGACATATATTCATCGTGTTTCTGGAAAATGCCAGAGTAAATTCTCAAACACGAAATTCAATGGTGTTTGACACACTTGAGGTTAGTGAGATTTCTTTGACGATAATTGGACATCAAGAACCTTCTGAAGATATATTATTGAATTTTGAACACAATCATGTTGCACGTGCTTATCGATTGATGACATTTATGGGGCATGATCAGAATGTAGATTCAGGTTTGCAGATATCTCAGCGGGATTTCACAACATTATATCCGATCTATTATTTCTCACTGGAACACTTGGATTTGTTCAGAGAATCAGTCGTTGACATATACTTCCGAGCTCATGTAGCACGAGCACCTGCTGCCATACCTGGTCCACCAGCTGTTCCTGGTGGTTATAGAGCAATCGATGTTATACTCTCAGACAAAACAATGCTACTTGAAGGTGTTGGTGGACGAATGCGAGTTACTGATACCCCAGTGGAAAATATGTAATCGATTGCACGATTAGTAATTAAATCACGCTTGATATTATAATGTCATATCATTACGTGTTAGACTTGATCTTTCTGCGGGTGCCATTAAAGATATTGCTAAGACGGGTGGTATATTTCCACTTCTTGCAGCTATACCAGCATTGATAGCCGCTGCAGCCTCAGATGTTGCAAAAGCATTTGCACTTGGTGCTGTTGGAACTGCCGCTGGGATGGCATTAAAGAAAGCAACAGGTCACGGATTAAACAATTCCAAAAAAGGGCTTTCCAAAAATGGAAGGGGTCCAAGACTGCCAGGAACCCTCATTCGTGGTACGGTCGAGGTCTGAGACTGCCCAGGACACTTAGCTAAACATGCTTCCCATGTCCAGTTTTGATTTACCTGATGCTGCTAAGAAATTAAACATAAAAAACTTCAGAGGTGTTTTTATGCGTGATCAATTACCAAAACAACCAAACAATGTTGAAACTGGTATCATCATCTCGATGGAAGTTCTGGTCCATGTACTCATTGGGTTCATTATGCGGTTGACCCACGTGGAGTTGTTTATTTTGATTCGTATGGGTTGGCGCCACCAAAAGAATTTTTAAAATATATCAGCGGAGTGCATAGCACTCCGATCTGGTATTCAACATTACCAACACAAACAATAACTGATCCACCAATATGTGGCCATAAAGTGCTCGACGCTGTGTCAAAGTCCCTAACACCACATCATAAAGTCGTGCACGAATATACAAGTGGTCGTTTTGAACAGGTCTTAGTGTAATATTCAATGGTAGATATTTAGGGAAGATCTGCTCGAGGCAAGCCTCAAGGTGACTTATCCAAATATGCAACCCTTGACGAGGTCAAGGATGAGTTCTCTAATCTTTTGAGTCTCGCAAATGTGGACCAAAATGAAGTTGTTGTTTTTCAGGATAAACAAGGACAATTAAAGACGAGCAATATCCCGTAGACAAATATTATTCCGCGGGTTCCAGATGCGACCGAAGATAACTTAACCGTATTTACTAAAAGCGGTAAAATTAAAACCTCGGAGGAATCAATTCTAACACTCATGTGGGAGATTGCTGGACGAATCAGAAGAATTGGAGATATCATGTATGGCGATCTCAACATGAAATACAATTTTTAACGTGAGAGAACCAAAATCAGACGATGATGTGGCAAAAAAATAAAAATACGTGGACAACAATGGCGCCACGATCAGAACTGAGATCAGTAAATATGTTGCTAAAACTGGCGATGCAATGACTGGTTCTCTCAATACGGCTAATAATAAAATTACTGGTCTTGGAGAACCAGAATCAAACGATGACGCTGCAACAAAGAAATACGTTGACAATAGCAACATCCCGATGATGACATCGTTAATGACAATCAATGATGGAATGACCACGTTTAGATCTGAATATGCTAATCATGTAACCGCGATTAAAAATTTTAATAGAAACACAAATAGAATCATTCATGAATTTTTGGAAGTCCAGCAGTTATCGACATTAAGCTCTCTGACATCAAAAAGATTACCGATGTTGTAATATGTACAGTAGCGTCTGGATCAGCATTATGGACACCACTCAATAAATCCATTAAATATACCGCTAAGGTTATCGGCATATACAGGTTATCAGTAATCGGCGCTACAACATGGACAATATCTACCACAATTTCATGGCGTTTTCCAGTTAACAGATCTTTTTGATCCATGTTAGTGATATTGGAGGAAAACGACGAGGGAACATTTGTGGTGGAACTCGAAGAAAAAGACTTTGGCGTGTTGTACAATTGGTGTATTGAATTCGTCGCCAACTATCTACTTAAAATTTAGCAATTTATATAATGAATCAATCGACTGACATTCAACGTTTTAGATACGAGCATGTGTGTTCGTGGCATGCCCAACTGAAAAATATCATTGACGAGTACACATTAAAACAAACATAATTGTATACGCTGCATCCGCGGTAGTCGCTGGAACAGTAACGGTCATCGGCGCATTATCAGCCACATACATAATAGCACCAGTGATAGGAATTGGTGTTTCAGGTGTAACCGGTGTTGCTGGTATTCTTAATATCATCTCAAAAAAACTATCTACGTGTACGGCTAATACATTACACGAATATACAACGTTGCTATCAGCGGCAACACGTGTACACGCCAAATTATCATCGTTGATATCATCAGGTCTCAACGATGGAATAATCAGATCAGGAATTCAAAGAAATGATTAAGATTTACTCTGAAGGAACTGGAAATCCAAGCCCATCGGCAGACGACGACGAAAAGGACACTGTTAAGGACAAAGACAGAGATTTAGATCTCTTTTGATTTAAATAATAATGTCGCAAAATCAAACACTGCGATTGCTATCGTCGCTAATACAACACCACCAACAACCACGATGATATCAGCAAGCTCAACCAAGCCTGAGTTTGACGTTATCATTCCAATGGCGATCCCAGCCAAAGAAATAGCACTAACACATTTGCGAGTGTATCATAGTTGGCCAAATATTAGATCAAAGTCATGTGGTGGGTTGCGAGCAAATAATTCACTCGTATTTGCGTACAAAAGTAAACCCGACGGAACCCCCGATTGGAATGTTGTGAGTATACCTACGGACAGTTATCAAATCGAACAGATCAACGATGAGTTCCAGAGCAGAATCAAATCTATCACAGGAAAAGAATCCAAAATCGCTATCACGGTTCATGAGCCAACGTTATCAACTGCGATAGAAATGTCAACGCCTGAGTACATCGTAGATATATATCAGTCGTTGATCAGAACAGTATTGGGCTGGCCAGAGATAGCACCCGTTTATCAGAGACCAGCAGAACCTCAACGATCTGATTTTATTACAGACAAACTCGCATTTACAAAATATCCAGAGTATAGAAATCTAAAGGTATGGAAGGACTTATCACATAAAACTTTCCATGTTGATGGTAAAAATTATATTGAATGGATATTCACTGATATAATTTACACTGAAGAAATCCTAAAGCAAAAAACTAACGATGGAAATTCTAAGGCAGAGCTGGCTAAAGAAATAGTACAAGAACACAAGCGTGTACGTGACGAATTTCAACAATTATTTCACCAGTACACACATGAGTTTCCAAATGATAATCTTAAACAAAAAATCATTACAACAATACAACATCTGAACGAAGTAAAATCTGACGCTGAATTATTTCATGAATCTGTGATAAAGACTGTAATTCATAAAGGTCATGAAACAAGTATTGGCCTTATATCTAATCCCCCTCAACCATATCCAGATAAAACATACAAGGATAATTTTCTTGCATATTTTAAGATCACAGAAGAAGATTTGCCAACTTTTAAAATACAGTGGCTTAATGTTGATGATAAGCAAAAAACTCTCAATGATCTTATCGATGAATATTAAACCGAAATCATTAAAGCATGGAGAAAAATATCCCCTCCTCCGGATATTCTAACCCACAACAATGATCCAGATGGCGGTAGTCGTCATATATTGCCAGGTGTTGTCAATAGCACAACTACAATATCTGTGAATCTGGTGTGTGATGCTATTGATGGCAGCTATCAAGTAGATCTTGAAAAATCCAGTCAGGCTCTGCAGGGATATATTTTATGCACATTCACCCCTCAAGTTCCACCTGGATTTTTGATTGTATTAGAACCTGTTAATCCGGTTTATCTACGATGTCATAATCAGCTGTTGTCACGGATGCATTTCAAACTTACTGACCAGCGCGGATACCTTCTTGATTTACGAGATCAATCTCTAACAATAAGTTTGTATGTGAGATCCTGACAAAGTCAAAGAGTAAAAATCTACCAAAATCAGTGAAATTCGAGGATTTTATAAAATTAAAGAATTCTGTTTCTGAGTGTCAAACAATTATTTGTGTGGAATTATATAATATACCAACATAAGAGAGTTTTTGTATACAACAAAGAGGTACTCGAACAATCGTGACACTTCCTCCTTCATCACCTGAAGCAGAAACGTTTAGTGTTAATATACTTATTGATGATTATGGCGATGAAAAATTTTTATTAATGCAGGAGCAGTTAAATGATCTGCAACGAGAACATATTAATACAGTTGCATGTGATAGAGACCAAATTCTGAATTACATACATTCTTGCCTTAAGCAGTCCAAGTTATAGGAAATACTTTATGAGTTGCCCAAAAATTGAAACTACCCAACTTTCCGACAAAAAAGTATTATAAACGCCCTCGACAAAGCCAAAACACGCTCTGTGTCACAACTTTCATTTTCACTGTCACAATCCCCCTTGACAAAGTCAAAACACGCGCTATTATTATTCGGTGTCGCAACTTTCACTTTCACTTTCACAATTTCCCTTGACAAAGTCAGGGTGTTTACAATCGCACATAACTTTTTCAACTGTCTTACACACGCACTCACAGTCTTTTTTTGTTTTCGTGGAACAAATTGCAGGACGTTTTCATTGTCGACACAAACGAGTGATTGGGTCATTGCCTGTTGGATTAATTTAATAAGCTTGTATTCGGCTGCTAGTGTATATCTTCCTTCAGATTTTCGTTCTTGCATATGTTTCAGAAATTACATAAGGTCGCCAATACCTGGAAATCCAAGAATAACTCATACAAGGGGCGTGGCTTATTTTTATTTTTGTCTGTTTTTCTCTTTTTTCTTAACTATTATCCCTGACAAAGTCGAGAGGGGCAAGGAACCTGATAAAGTAAAAAAAAACAACCCAAAGATAATATTTTTAAGAAAACACAAAAAACAACCAAAAATATTCATTTATAAGTGGAAGTAGTTATAAAATACAAGCAAGGTTACTGCTTAATCTCTCTACAAGGAGGAAGCTCTGCTTGACAGTGTTATTTCCCTTAGTTGAATTTCAATAGTATTTTTTTGTTATACTTCAGTATTGTTCTGTTCTACTTTATCGTAAAATTCACGAGTGAGATACTTAAATATTATGCTTTGTTTGCCTTTTTTTGAAAATGTTGATCTGGTTATTTTATCTGCGACACGTTGCACCGATGCTGGAAAAATACAGAAATATTTGGCAGCTGCATGTATCGATTGAAATTTTATTTCTTCCACTGTCTCTGTATTTACAAATATAACTGGTCTTGCAGATTTATTATATTTACCAGTACTTTCCAGTTTGCAATTCTGACTCTATGTAATAGCCTGGAAATCATTCAAAGAATTATCAACTTTTTGGTCGTTAATGTGATCAATCACAAAACCTTTTTCAATTAGACTATAAAAACATTCAAACACAAATCTGTGACAGATATCTTTTTTCCCAACACTGAACATAAGATAACCAGCATTATTAACAGAATCGACCGGTTTTTTTTTAGTCGAGAGTTCCTGATTACTCCAATTAGAGATGCCTCATAATCCTTGATGATGGGATGCTTCACAAATTCATCGGTGTTATTTTCTTGCTCCATTTATATAGTAAATATTATTTGTCTAAATTATTATTTTATTACTAGAAGAAAATATGTGGAATTCCGCTGGAGTGAAAATTTAGCGAGATAATCCTCAGCGTTTTTCTATAGAAGATCCATTACCATCATTTTTTAAAATCAGAATACCGTTTCAAAGCTCTGTATTTTCTGCCTCCACAGTCTACACAGAACTGCGTTTTTCCAAGGACTCCTTTGTTACATTTCAAACACGGCTTTGATCCTAGAATCCCTCGTCCCATACTTTGTAGGTGATATCCACAGAATTCATTTACACAAGCCTTATTACAAGGAGTTGTAGATCCAATCATCAACCACTTGCAACTATTCTTTGCTTGAACCATTGTATAGCATAAATTAAAGTTTAATTTAAATATATATTTGCCTTAATTATATCATGGAAGAATTTACAAGATTATCTGCGATCAAACCTTCTCAAGAGAGATTCGATCTTGACAGAATAACCCCTGACTTGCCGAGGCGAGCTCTGGTTGATGTTTATCCTGATTCGACGAATCAGACTCTTATTGATAGTATCCGTGAAGCCAAGAAAGAGTTTGGCAACGATGGCGCGGTTCATGTGTGGTCAACATTCAGAACTGGGCAAGACGATAACCCCCAAATTGATGCTACAATGAATTTTCAGCGAGCAAGAACAATCATTAATTATCTCGACGACCAAAGATACATTTTCAGAATAAAATGTATCGCTGCGGTAGACCACGCCGACGCCGTGACATGGATTATCCGTGACAAACGTGATCCTGTTAGAAAATCACACCGCGCTGGGGGTGTTGTCACGTTAAATAAAAATTCCAAACCAGGAATGTTGACTGGTATTGAAAAACCATATTGTAAGCGAGCATACCCTGTGACGGCAGTTATTTATGAGATATATCCTCTGAATGATAAACCTAGCGTTGATAACCTCCTGCCGATGAAAATTTCGACCTTGAATTGTGTTGCCGAAAGAGTAACCGGAAACATTTTACAAACCCGAAACATGGAAATGGTTTAACGGGTATACGATGTGAAAAATAAATGAATGGACTGAGCACGTTAGGGAAAATGGCGCTACGATCAAAGTTGGTGCTGAGATGCAAATTTTTTTTAAAAATTTCCAATAAGCGTGAAGACACTAAGCGGCGAGATTTTGTACGAATCAAAGTATAAATCAAAGGGAGCTTCGATAGAAATCTTTAATCATAACGCACAGGCATGGACATCGTACATAACATTATTTCCACGAACTCGAACTGTTAAATTTTATGACGGTGATATTTTTGATTTTATTAAAAATATCAGCAAGAGCGATCCTGTATCCGTGTGGTTGTTTAAAAGTTCCGAATATGGAATTTATGATCAGTTTGTACTACCTAATGGAGATATTTTCGTACTGAATCTCTTCATGAAGAAATGAAAAATCTTGCGTTAAAATATACCGATGATGTCGAACGATTACTCAGTAATTGCTTCACCGTTCCGTCAGTTGCTGATCACTTTGCTTAGGAGGAAAATTCATGGAAGCCAACACAGCCTGAATTTCTTGAAGATATACATAGCAGTTGTGTCGAATACGGACACGGCGGATTATGGAATACTAAATACGATTGTGGAGATGTTATCTCAGTTCGTATGGCTCCATGTTACCCCGGAAGTTTTCTTGGAATGGGAGAGTGTTCTAAGTATTTTAAAAGATTTGGACATCTAACACACGAGATGACTCGAGTTGCGACAAATGGACCCTTGCCAGATTTCGACTTAACTGGATTTGCATGTATTGAGTCATTTGAGTTTGCATCGGAAAACTTTCATCCGATTGTGTATGTCTGGTTTGGTCGTCATTTTAACGAGCACAGTTGGGCTCCAATAGTTCTATTGCGATGCATACTTGATGCAAAAATATTAATATTGTTAACCGTGAGTGAAGCAATAATGTCGTATCGTCCACATAAACAAGTTTGACTGCCTGTCGTTGAGCGATCTGTTCTCGACGAGATCTTTGAGCATATTCCCGATGCTGTATAATACGAAACTAAACTTGCAAGAGGTCTTGGCAGAAAAATAATTGGTAAATTTACACAAGGAGGATCATATGATCATAAAAGACATTGTACAAATTATCGACGATACTGAACTTGATTTTATAATTGCTGATCTAGCAAGGAAAAATACGTTTATAAGTCGAAGTAATGTTATCTTATCAAATGAAACCAAATTAGGCACAATTGTCAGCTACATTTATGGCGACTCACCACAGTTTACTCATTTAAGATCTTCGATGTTAGCGTATGTTTCGATAAACTTAATATCGATGATAAACAGATTTCCTTATACCGCAGTTAGAGTTGCCACAGATTCATTTTATGTTGATAGGAAATAAGCAGGATTGCTAAATGAATTACAGGTCGGCGTTGATTCATCATGGGGCGAATGCAGAATAAAAAGAGAAAAGATACGTAGTTATTCTGAAACCGCTGATCTGAGGAGATATATTATAAAATAGCCAAATGTCACCGTTGTCGTCAGCATCGACGGTATATAATCCTGTGTCCAGACATAAAACCATTTATCTCAACGGACCTGGAGGTTCTGGTAAAACAACATGCGTGATTGAATTATTTCAGAACTTTGATCTGGTTGTTTTGACTCCTACACATAGACTCGCCAGAGAGATGAAAGAAGGAGGTGTCAAATCTAATACTTATCACTGCTTCTTTCGGTGGAAGGGAGATGAGTGGACACCTGAACGAATGGGTGAGAAATATATTCCTAAGATCATTATCTGAGATGAGATATGCACGGTATCCGTTGACGTATTAAAATTTTTCTTGATTGGTTATTGACTCGAAATACTGCTGTTATCATGTGTAATGATCATGGTCAACCATCACCTTTTGTCGGTGAATCGCCACATGACTAGATCATAGAGCTATTGATGAATCGCTGAAGGAATTTAAAAAGCTAATCAGACTGCAGCCGGATAAGATTCAATGTGAAATAATGAGTAAGGTAATTACAAAGACTGCGATGAGTGATTTTTTGGAATTTGTGAAGACCTACTGATTTAATAGTTACAAGTCAGAAGATAGTTCGTGATTCACTTCAGCAGAAATTATTTCTTTTACATAAAGAAAAGTTTTCAGATCTACCTGTGCCATTGTGTTATCGCCCAGCAGATACACGCAAACAAAATATTGATATTGAAATCCCAGGGCTCTTGGTAGAACCAAGGAAACAAAAACTCATTCTTAATGATTTTGTTTTGGTTTCTGTGGATGTTGTTGAGAGCGCGTTAATGATCGATAAATCTCCATGGACTCTAGGATATGCTATAACGAGTCATTCATCACAGGAATTAAATATTAATACTAATATTTGGATTGTCGATGATCGCATCGAATGGTCAAATTTAGTTTATCTAGCAGTATCTCGAGTCAGAAGAATGTCTCAGCTGCGGAGGGTTATCATAGACTTCGCAATGAATAATAGTCAAACTCAGGAAATTAACGACGATATAGTAAGGAAACAAATTAGCTGGTTATCAGCAGTGTGACAGAGAGTATAAACGCGACTTTGATCTCGATGTTAAATTTATCATGACACTGAAACAAAAACAAAATAATCACTGTGCTTGCTGTAACACAGTAATGTTGTGACAGTATTCTCCTAATCACCGACGACAATTTACCGTAGATAGAATAAATAGTAGTCTTGGTCACACACACGAAATTGTGATCCTGACCTGTCTTGAGTTTAATCGACGTCAAGGAGCTAGTGTCCTGCTTTCACAAAAGTGAAGGCGGTGGTAATTGTGTATCTTCAGGAATTACTTGCAATTGTTCACGTACAAATCCACGTTGAGGAGCAGTTGAATCTAGTGTCGCCCTTTTTTTACCACCTTTCTCAAGCTCTCCCGGCTCATATAAATGTCTGACAGTCACATTACCTAGTACTGGTTGTTTTGAAGGAGTCATGTCGTTGTACTGGTATGTGGGTTTTTTTTGTGACTGCATTGATAGACTTCATAGAAATTCCACGAGTAATTGCATTATTTAACGCAGCTATCACACTTGGTAGTCTTGGAACCCATTCACGAGATCTCTTAACCGCCCGAACCTTGTTCAAGGATATCTCATGCGCGTATTGATATCCAAACAGTCGCTCAGCAAGTATTCGATTAAATCGCTCAACGATTGTCTGATCACGATGAATTGCTGGGTGCCCTCGTCTGATTTTGACGTTATGTTGTTTCATCATCGACGTTACTGCACCAAGAATTCTTTGCCAGGATCATCCTGTAGCAACTGTGGCCATCGCAAGGGTCCTCTTCGATAAATTTGTTCAAACGCAGATGTAACTTCAGTTGCTGTCTATGTTGATAGTGGTTCTGCTTTTTTATATCTACTTGCAACGTCAACGACAGTCAACGCGTATTTGTATGTGCGTGATTGACGTCTACCAATTTTAATAGTATCATGTGGTAAAAACAAAATATCTGCCTGATGAACTTCATTGGGAGTGCTGACATCAAAATGTGCGTACTGAATTTTTTTAGGTGGTGGTAGATAAATTTGCCATATTGCCTGTTGTGCTAACCGTTCTGCAGCAACAGAACGTGCGACACCTACGGCATCAGCAAGTTTACTAATCGCTGCTCTACCCCTCCAATATCCTCTTGGGTTATAATAAATCGATTCCATTATTATAATAATAACTGGCCGACTAATTACCAGCCCCTAGCATTACTTTACCTTTCATCGCGGAACTTATCAAAAAATTAGCAAGCGATTCTCTGAGAAATTTTTTTTTTTTTTTACAGATTTTACAGAGTGAATCAACTTTACGTCTGTAATATGTCACTGTTATAAATCTGGATTTTTCATATGCGAAATCATGAACGTGGCAAGCTTGATCAATCGCATTTACTGGATACTCTCCAAGTTGATTTTTCTCGTCAAGTCGGATATCAAATCGGGTTCCAGGACCACAATAATAATATCTAGGAAGATGCTTCTCTCCAGTATATGTAGCCCATGGAGCTCCTGGTAATTTTCCCAGTGAAGCAGCGATGTCTCCGCCTGTTTCATGAGAGATAAATCTGTATTTCTGTATCACATTTCACACACTTGCCCGTAAGTGTAAGCTTTTATTCCTCGTCGTTATTGCTTTTAATCCACTGGTGGGGGTGGATGCTTTGCATCGAACACAAGATAAATTCATATACTTATTATATTTCTACGACATGGATATCGTTGATTTCTCAGCGACACGAGAGAAGGATAAAAATCAAGCATCATCCAGCGCTACCAAATTCCATCAGAGCAATTATCATAGGTCCATCTGGTTCTGGTTAAACACAATTGTTACTTACTCTGATAATGAAATGGATTAAGTGGGACAAGTTGTAGTTAGTGGCATCATCTGCAGATGATCAGCGATGCTACAACGTGCTTGAACGTGCTTGAAGATTTTAATGAAGAAGCTAAGTTGTTGGACGAGGACAGAAAAGATGTTATTGACTTTATTACCGATATTGATGATGCTCCGTCAGTGGATGATCTTGATGAAGGCATCAACAATCTTATTGTATACGATGATATGATGTTGGACAAAGAATCAATTCCAGCTCGGATATTTTCCTGAGGCAGACACAAAAACACCGATATTTTATATGTTACTCAGCGATATACGCAGATACCTAAAGTGATCAGAGATAACTGTACTTTTTTAGTTGTATTTAGCGGAGTTGATACCCACACACTAAGAAATATTCACCAGACTTGGTGTTCAGGTAATATGGATATGATTAAGGTTAAAAACTTATTCTCAAAAGCACAAGTGATTCCTCATGAATTTATGACGATAAATTTACATGATCCTCGGTGGCGGTATCGTGTAGGTCTCGATAAAATTTTGGGTTGAGAGACCAGTTACCTTTTTTTTACACACACTCACATGGGTGACAACCCCGGAAAATATATTGACACACAAAAAAATAACCCGGTTAGAGGTCTCGGTGACGCTTGTATTTTTTTACCCTCAGTAGGAAGATTTAATTTTGCAAATAATCTTGGTCTGTTTACCCTCCAAACTTTAGCATTATTGACGCTGTATTTTTTCACACTCCGTAGGAAGCTTTATTTTCGCAAATAAAATTGGTCTGTTCACTGTCCCTGCTGCTACCTGTATACCATACCAACTAAAGCTGATTTGGTTGTATCACACAATTGTAATCAACTCATCTCACAGCCTGTATATTGCAAATCTCGTTATGTCAAGTGGCGGAGTGTATCTTTTCACTGACTATAATTGTAACATCACCCGCAGACTGGCTTATGTCCTTCCGATATGTTCGAAAGCCCTTCGTATAGAGTTCGTCAACTTTATTTCTAATACTTCTGACATTTATATGAAATATTGAAACTTCCTATGTTTCAAAAGTTAGACCAGGGTTGATACAAATATCCACCCACTGATGAATTCAAGCATGGACAACAGAATTATTATTCATTATTTACCCAAGAATAAATGGATTGTTTTGCAGGTGTATAAGGTTTCGATAAGAACTTATAAGTAGTGAATGAAGACAAAAGACGACTTGGATATGTGGTTGAAACAGTTAAAATTAAATATGGTAATTCGTTATTACAAGATGTTTCTTCATGTAAAACAGTCCAATACACACTTAATTTTTCTTTGCTCTTTTTTCCATGCCGTGTTTGTTGTGACCATGTTTAATCTGTTAATCTAGGAATTAAAATTATCTAACCTGTATGATATTATTATTTGTATTAAATATTAATTCTGCTTTGTATTAGCAAGCATTCTCCTGTAGAATCCAGGTGTAGCATTCCGTTCTCTTTGGCATATATATATATATATATATATATATATATATATATATATATATATATATATATATATATATATATATACATACACAGAGCACAATGTGATGAACTTAATGTACATTAGTAAGGTGTTACTTCTCTTCATGTGAAAAGGTAATTTTAAAAAGAGAGAAATGACAAGTCTTGCTTAAGTTGATACTTAGTGGGAGCATATACATGGACAGACACATAAATCTATATATATATATATATATATATATATATATAGAGAGAGAGAGAGAGAGAGAGAGAGAGAGAGAGAGAGAGAGAGAGATACACGTACATACATATATATAGACATAAATATACAAATTCGTACATACTGATATAATATAGATGTATCAACCCATTGGTATCATTGTACAGATTGTACAAATTTGATACTAGAGTTATACCATACCACAGGATATGTATAAGCATTATGATAACATTCTATATGGTATAATAATGATATGTTCATAATATGATTTAATTTATGTTTAATAATGTAAACTTTGGACCTGATTCGGAACTTTTGATTGTCACCATGTTGTTTTTTAAACAAAATGCAAAGCCATCCATTGTCCAGAACAGAAGTTAGGTTATGAATGCTGGTCAATAAATTAATGTTACTTTATTTTCTATAACTGACCAACCAATACTGTGTGTGAACCTTAAATATGCATGTCTGACATTTTGATGCATATTCCATTATATATTTAATATATAGTAATATATAGTTAAGTTCTTTAGTTATAAAATTATATAATAAATATTCATAGATAACTACTCTGTACTTTAAATACAAAAAGTTTATATTTAATATACTTACAAATACATGTAAACAACATTTGTATAATTTGCACCTAAGTATAATTCCTTGTTCTCTGTATACCGTATTGAACTCTGTCTACATAATGTATGGACTTGTTTATTTAATAAAGCTGTTATATTGTCTATTTGTGATGCTTGTGTTTTAGCTTAATGTTTTCACTTGTTTTTATGTCATAGTGTTTAAATTTGTTAAAAATATAAAATATTGGGTTACAGGCATAATGCTGATTACCTTGCATTGCTCATTAAACTCATAGCCTCTATAGCATATGATTTTTAATTGTGTCTAAATTTCAAGGTTTATTTATTTTTATACAGTTCACTGCTTATTTGCTGACTGGATTAAAAAGTTATAATTAACCAAAACATTCAGATTTGTAAATGAATTCATTAATTGACCTCATAGTTTGTGCTTTAATGTTTAGTGTTTTCTGCATAAAATTAAAAGTTTTCTACAAAATGTATTCTGAATAATTTTTCGGACTGGCATACGAAATTCAAATTAACTACCCAAAAATTCGTACTTATGGTCCCAGAGCTAAAGGTTTAATGTTTAATGTAAAATTATTATCATGGTGGCCTATGATTTTTACAAAAAATAATTTTTTTTTTTTTTGCTTTTCTTTTTTAAATTAACAATTGAGATAGGTGGTGTTTGCCAGGATATATACATCCTATACTACTGCTATTTACCCAAATTCTACATTTTTGGGACACTTTAGTATCTATGACGCTTGAAAAAGTAATGACTAAAAGCAATTTGAGATGAAAATTAAATTTGTGCTCAGTTAACATAAAATTCATTGTATATGTATATTAAATACAGGAAGAATGTGTCGAACTTAAAAGCATGATGAGATGTAAATTAAGCTTAAAAATTAACATACAAAAGGAGGAAAAGTTTGTTGTTTTTAAAATCTCATCAGCTTTAGTGGTTAATTAGTCATGAAAAAAAGTAAAGTTTATTGATGATTCAATAATAGCTAAAATTATGAAGAAACTGAGGTGCTAATGCTATTTAAGTAACATGAACACACACTGAATTCATGATCAAGGTCGGGAGTGTCGTGTTGATCATCCTACCTGACACGTTGAGGATACTCAGATAAGGTACCGAATATACATACATACATACATACATACATACATACATACGTACGTACATAAATACATACATTCGTACATACATACATACATACATGCATACATACAATCGTACGTACATACATACATACATACATTCGTACGTACATACATACATACATACATACATACATACATTCGTACGTACGTACATATTCGGACGGTCAATTCTGTATTATGAATTACATTTACGAGTCTGTAAAATGTGGGCGAGAAGATACATCTAAAAGAGAACGTGTATTTTTCAGGGAAAGATCTCAACTGTAAGTATTTTAATAATTGTTAACGTGCGTTTTATCCAGTATAGACTGGACACATGAAGTTACAATGTATATATTACGTCTAAATATACAATTTATTGCTGAGAACAAGTCGATGTTTACGTTTCGTGTTCCTGCATTCTTCTTCAGCCGGATACAGGTGAGAATAAGTCGGCATTTCATGTACTTGGAAGACATCTTGCGAAGAATCGAAGGTGATTTTGACTTTGGATTTTCTTAGAAGTTCGTGTTAAATGGCCTTGTTGAGTTCACGTTAGCAAAGTTATTTATATGCATGACGTTAGCAACGTGGCCTACTACCTTCAATAGGCTTTAGGGCTCTTATTCATGATCGAATCTCATCACACGTATTGAGCTGCAGATGTTTGTCTAGAGTCAGGGTATAGTCCATTTATCACCTCAGGGGTCTTGTGTTTGATGGGGGTATTGATTATTGATTATTTTTTTAATTTATTTTTTAAAAAGCTAATTCATTGTATCCATCCACAGGAGTCTGCAGTTTTATCAATAAAGCACGACGAAATTTCTGACAACATGAAATCACCTTATCGGTATTATAATTTAACATTTAAATTATAATACCGATAAGGTGATTTCATGTTGTCAGAAATTTCGTCGTGCTTTATTGATAAAACTGCAGACTCCTGTGATCCATCTAAACATGTGGCTATTTATGTGCGAGGCCGTGTACCTACTAAAAGGTGGATAGACTCACCGGAACGTACTTGATATGTGCAATATGTTTGTACTCAGTATTAATGCCAGTGTCAGACTGTATAATCACCTAATTTTTTATAATGAAAAAAAAAATTGTGGTACTTTTTGAAAAATTATTATTTATTATTATCCTCAAGGGATAAATGTTTTACTAATAATTTCAGTTCATCTTATTAATATTGAATCACAAGACCAATCATTTGTTTACCGCCTTTTATTTCTCTGTCATGACTGGTGGCAGGGAACAACTGTATGATTTAGGCATACTCCATTCTGGAGAGTCTGAAGTTAAACATATTGATTATTGGACTGTTTGCTAGTAATGAATAAATTTATTTTGACGCAACTTTGTATCCAGATAGTATTTATATTCTATTGATCCGTATGGCATGAAATACTTTAGAACACTCACATTTTAGTATTAATCCTTGTCAGAACAGTGCATATGTCTATTCAGTGGATGCTTACCTCAGATATGAACTTCTGACGCTTGCATAGAAAGCAGCATTGGCCAGAGAAATGCACCTTAACCATGTACTAGAGCATATATCACAGGAATTGATTAATGCATGAGATGGTTAACATGAGTTGTTCTTGCCATATGGTTGTTCTCCTCCACCTGTCATGTCAGAAAAACAGACAGAGAAGACCTTGTTGGTCTAATTAGATCATTATAAAATGAGTCCTTTTTTGTCCAAGAAAGTCCTTAGATATATGCTCCGCACAGTTCAAACTCTTGCAGAATCAGAAAGTTTTTATTTTAACCACCAGCTCATCTTAACCTTAGTACATCACCATGGAAACACATTGACTGGATCCTGCTTTATATAGATTGAAATCCAATAAAAAAATGAGGTATAAACAACCAGAATATACAAATCAGTTCAAAGGTGCTTCATTTTGTTGTTAAAGGTTACTTTTGTGACATCTGTTGCATGCTACCTTGTACCATTGTCAGCCCTGTGCTCAGTCTCTACAAGTAAAAAATGCCCAACATTATTCGCCTGCATATTAGGTAAATCTTTACATTCTGCACTAAAGCCTTATTGTAGAAAAAAGATTGCAGAAGATGCAGTATGAATTGAGTGTGATGCAGTTCTCAAAGTGCAATGTTTCTCCAGGTGACATTTTAGCACCAAATTTACATCACTGTGGCAGTGGTATTATCGTTCCAAAGGGAGTTAATCCACTGTGAAGAGTATGAGAGAGAGTTATAGGAGATTTCTGTAGTGTTTGTAAACTGGTACAGTGATTGCAAAGAATAAAATGCAGCATAAACAGAAAAAGGTATATTACTGAGATCATCCAAATACAATCAATATATTCATTTGTGTTTAGTGGTAAATTAATTACACAATTAATCATATAGAGATGAAGATCAATTAAATATCATTGAGTGAGTCAAATCATTGAGTGAGTCAATTCAAAAGAATATAAGATTAACAGTGTATCAGTTGGACAGGATAGATATATATATAGGTAGATGTATTTGGAATCAAAGGCAAACATGATTTCTTTAAATTGGCAATTAATGAATAATGACAGTGATGACCAAATAAAGGTGCCATTTCTTTGATATATAGAACATTGTTTTCTCAGTTTGAATAAGAATGAAGATAAAGGAATGACAATAAAAGGTGTGTAGAATGAAGAATGAAAGAATGAATTAAGCAACTACAGACATGAATTAAACCAGCTTTAGCTGCATGTTCTGGTGACTACCTCTATTCCGGACATTTCTGAAACAATAAAGGGTGTATAATCTATTAAAAAATGAATTAAGTGACTTAAAAGATTAATGAAACTAACTGTTACCATCTGTTCCAGTGATTATCTTCATTCTGGTGGTTCTATTCACTGCTAGTAAAGTACAAGTCCCCATGATCATGTGCATGCCTTTACTGATCTTACATAAAACATTAATTGTTGTCGTAAAATTTAATACAGTTTTTCCATTGTCAGTTTATTTCCTATTGTTCGTTGATCTACACCTTATCACAAAACATTTGGAAGAAACTTCATTGATCACTATGGACATGTGCAGTTATGGCCTGGTACTAATTTGGGCTGAGAAGAATAGACATAAGGTCTAATCATTACCAGTGCAGGGGGTCATTCAAATTTTTTCCAATATGCAGCGCTTTCATTTCATTGTGACATTCACTGAGGTTTGCACTGGATCATACCTCTTAGTGAGCCTCATCTAAAAAAGATCATTGAAGAGCTAAACAAGACTGAATATCACCATGTAAAGGTGTGCATAATCAATTAAAAAATCACACCTATAGCTGAAATACTGTACTGAACTCTCTGCATGTCCTGTATGACTTAAAGACTTCTATAGAGACTGTTTGCATGACAGCAGTGTACTCTAACATCTACAAAGACTGTTCTCATGACAGCAGTGTACTCTAACATTTACAAAGACTGTTTGCATGACAGCAGTGTACTCTAACATCTACAAAGACTGTTTGCATGACAGCAGTGTACTTCAACCTCTACAAAGACTGTTTGCATGACAGCAGTGTACTTTAACCTCTACAAAGACTGTTTGCATGATGGCAGTGTACTTTAACCTCTACAAAGACTGTTTGCATGACAGCAGTGTACTTCAACCTCTACAAAGACTGTTTGCATGACAGCAGTATACTTTAACCTCTACAAAGACTGTTTGCATGACAGCAGTGTACTTTAACCTCTACAAAGACTGTTTGCATGATGGCAGTGTACTTTAACCTATACAAAAACTATTAACCATTCCCCTCTAGAATTTATTCTGGACATTTGAGTTTTCATCTTTTCCTTCATGTACACTACTTTAGAAAATATATGCAGCATGTCTTCGCTGAAGATTTCATCATCTCTTCTGTTGATGAATCACCATATGCTTATGACTCATATCGAAACTAATGAATATTAGTTAGGGTTCTAAGACATTTCTGTCAGCCAGTGAAATTGATTGTTATATGATTTTTTGGCATTAAGTGCACTCTATTCAGTAAGCTTTTAATGCACTCAGTTAAGTCTGATATAATCCAAGAAGAATTATTTAAATCATTCATTGGAATTGCTGGACTGCTGATACTGACTAGATTAACAAAGTATTTGGGGATTTTTGTAAATTCATTCAAAGACATTTTGGATTACATCATTGGTACATCATCACATTCCAGACTACAGGTACAACAGATGACTGCTTCGGTGGCCTAGTGGTTACAGTGTCTGCCTTGGATGCAGGAGGTCTTGGGTTCAAACCTCAGCCAAGTCATACCAAAGACTTATAAAAATGGTACTAGCAGCTGCCTCACTTAGTGCTCAGCATTAAGAGTTAGTGTTAGGACTTGTCAGCCTGGATAATGTGACTGGGTGGGACATGATGCTATATGTCTGCAGCATGGTGCCCCAGTGCTAGACATTACTATAAACTGTCCCACTGCAGACATCATAGCGATATGACTGAAAAATTGTTAAAGCTACATTAAAAATCCAAAACACACACACACAGGTACATCAGACAAATGATTATTTTCTTGATTTTTTTAATGCATCCCTTGGGCACTGTGGAGAGAATTTTTATGCACCAAAGATGAAAATTAAGGGTATTTAGTAAAATTAGTGCAACCTAGAATAATCTCTGCATGCGACATCAGTAATGTAATTGGAATGTGGCTGGGAAGCATCATAATGCATATAAATGTAATGCAAGAGTGATTAGAAGCTAAAATATGATTTAATACCAGTGTGACCTGTTATTTATGCATCGCTTTATCTTTTCCTGGCACTAGTCTCAGGACTGTACTCTCTCCTAAATAAACAACATGATCTCAGCTTGATACCTTAGTCCAGTTTATAAAATCATAATATTGTTATGTATATGTAATTAAATTGCTTGTGTGTTAGTTTTAAAATTCTTTTTTATTTTATTTTTGTTTCATTACATTTTTTGTAATGATAATTTTCATTTGATTTGAATCTCTTTTCCGAAAATTGGCTTGACCCGATTAGATCTTAACGTTACTTCAGCACTATTTTTAGTTCATAGATTTTGTAAACATCGAGTGAATATGGTTGGTTATTTCCAAGGTCATTTTGGCCTGCATATTAGCTGGATCGTAAACAGCCTTTTTTAAAATATATTTTCAGCATGAGAATTTGATTCTTAGATAGGGCTATTCTTGCATACGTGATAAATGGCATTTTATTTATTGCAATGTTCAAATTAGTAAATCATGTAGCCTATCACGTGAAGTACCATGTGATCTAAAATCGCGGCTTTAAACAGATGCTCTCTAGTAGATTTAGTGAGTCGTATTCTTGACATCTTGAGGGTACAAGGTGTTTTATATTGTTGATGCTGGCTTGTTCTGAAGTTTTTTCTATTTTTTGGAATTTAATAATTTATTCTCAAGAAAACTAAACAAGTGTACTTTTTTATAAAAAGTTCTGGGACAAAGAAATTCAGTGGAAAATCATTCTGGAATTCTATACAGACACATAAACTGTGATTCATTCGAGGATCTGTTATCATCAGTACAGACATCTTCTGACGTCATCACCTCCATATTGGAATTTCATCGAGATTTGAACCCAGATTCTATTAGAACTGTTTAGTGATAGGACTTGTATTTTTTAATCTTAGGATTAAATTTTGGATTATATTCACAAACCGTAAGTCCTATTTCAAATTTTTACATTGTTTTCTAGGGAAATAAATTATTTTGTTCAAATTTACAAAGCTTGTTGGCTTCACTCTTTTCTCTTGTTATTTTAGTACGAGCCTACACGTAACAATATCTTCCTTCTTTTCCTTGAGATCCATGCATTTATACTAGTGTCTCTTCAGTGCTAATCACTTCATCATTTTAGTAATCTTTTGGCATTTCTGATGTCAGGTGTATTCATTTAATTTCTCCCTATTCCTTGCTTTCCTAACCTTTTCTTGTTCTGGTTTATTGGTGTTTTTATATATTTTCCTTTCAGCCTTCATAATGAGTGAGGATATTGTGAAGGGTGAACATGAAAAGGCTGCCTGAAACACACTCCACTTGTCTTGCATGTGTGGCATATGTATGCACAGTTGCCCTAATTGTTGTTTGTGGCCCAAGGAGGTATGTTACTTGATGAAAAGTTGCAAGGCCTGGAAAAGGGTGCCACCTCTTCCTCTTCTTTTCAGGCGAACCCCTTCTGTTCCCAGCAGGGGTCTGTGGTACTTCCTTGTGTACAAAAATCACCTGCTTCAGTGAGAGAGGTCTCTGGAGTTAGGAAGTTGCCCACTTTCACTAAGGGCAGATCTTTGAGGGAGAGATCTTTTATGCTTCTCAGGGTAGGGAATTCACCAGCACTTGTGTAGATGAGTGACTGGAAGAACCTGTCATATCTAATCTTTCTCAACAGGTCAGTTTGACACCAGGTCAGGCTATGTAAGAGTAAGAGATCTTCACTTTTGATAAAGCAATACTTTAGGTTTACTGCCTCAAAATCTATGCCCCAAGCCTTTGGGATGTTTGGAGACTAGGATACTCTTCAGTTTGGAGATAATTTGTCATCTGTGGAGAGTGCAAGTGGTAGACTTGTGTGCGACAAAACTGAACAACAACCTTCCGTTTTTTTGTCTCTCCAGTGCCTGACCAGAGGTCATGAGCAGTGGATGCTTTTAGTCTCAGGTGTGATTGACTTTCAGGTCGCAGCTTGTGCTGATAGCTCCCCTGTGGCATCAGAGATCATGGTTCAGTAATCCCAGGGATATACTGCTGACAAGGAATCAGTGGTTGCAACAGAGAGGGTCCTTCATGCATAGCACTCCTCAAATCCCCCAACTTCATGCCTGGCTCAAAATGATCAATCTGCTGCATCCAGTTTTCAAGCAAGGATGCCAGATGCATCACTCAGGCTAAAAGGCAACAAAGCTTTAAGTTTTAAGATGTCAAATGGAGAAGATTCTCTAATTGGTGAAGTAGGAAATGCATTGATCCACTCTGCTCCCCCTTTCACTGCAGAAGAAAAGATTGATCAGTATCCTCGTCTTTCAGAACTGATTAGGTACTATCAGCTCCCAAGACCAGTCTTTTGCTCAGTAATACTGAGGTGGAACCTCTCATGTTTTTTTGGTCACTATCTAAACCTTCTTATAAACCTTTCAGTGAGGCTTCCTTCAAGAATTTTACCCTTGAAACAGTCGTCCTCCTCTCCCTAGCATTGACATGGAGGTGTGAAGTTCATGCTTTGTCAATGGAAATGGACTGTTTACATTTGAGTATTAACTATTATTCAACCACTTTTGTTTGTCAACTGGGATTTTTGGCCAAGAATCAGTTACCTTGTTTAATTCATGTTCTTGTTGAAATTCCCAGTCTCAAATTATATCCATGCTGGATGTGATCAAAATAGATTCCTTTGCCCAGTTAGAGCTTTACATTTCTATCTAGCTGAATCAGGAGGAAAATTGAAGGACTTAACCATCTTTTTCCCCTTTAAAAGGAGATATTTCAGCAGCAGCCATCCTGAGGCGAATTGTTCAGACTATTAAAAGAGCTGATCAGTCTCTTGCAGAGACTGGAGGAGAGAGAGGCAGAGAGAGATTGAACTATCTTTCATGAAAATCAAAGCTCATGACATTGGGGCTATTGTTGCATGTTGGGCATTTATTAATCCTTCACCATTTTTGGTACCTTTACCTTTGTTAAAATATGCAGCAGGGTGAGGGTATTTATACTTTGCATCCAGCTGTAGCTCAGCAAATGGTCAAACCATTCTACAGTCAGCAGAAGGAAATCCTACTGACAACAATGATAAGTTCAGTTGATCGCTTATCTAAGGCCATCAGCCTCCCACCAGGCTGGCGAAATCAGCAATGCAGTAATAACAGATAATGTGTTACTGCTATTAAAATGTAGTTTGTGGGGGGAGGAGTAATATGAAATACTTCAGGGTATCCTTGAGGGGTGCAAGACTGAGAGTAAAAAATCTCCTTGGTGTCAAAACTAGGGGTCAGGCTGAGTAAAAAAACAAACTTTGTCAGGCTGAGTAAAAAAACAAACTTTGGTATCAAAACTGGTGGGCAAATTAAACGTTTGAAGGTCTCTGAAGCACAAATGAGGGTAAAGTGAAACACTTATATTTGCATGCTATTAATGCATAATTCACTCCTCTTTCCCCTCACTGATTTTCCTTCAGTGTTGGTCCAGGTCAAAGAAATAAGATATTCTGATATTTGGAAGTGGAATAAGGAGTCAGATTATTTTATTTTTTATTCTAGACCTCCAGTTACTAATTGGACTGAAGAAAAGTGACAGGAAAAGATATATCTATGCAATAATTAAAATTAATTCCCCCCCAACAACAAATCCTACTTTTTTTAAGGTAAAATCTGGTCACTCTTTACATCTCTCTCTCTCTCTCTCTCTCAGTAAGTTCAATTCTTTGCTATGTTTGTAAATGTAATATAAGTGTTGTGATCTGACAGTTTGTACTGTTTAAGGTTTTGGGAAATATGGTTAATTTAACTGATAGAAAAAAGCAACATTGATAAGCTAGGGTGTAGAATTCTGTGGTGTGCATGTTTTTGAGAGAGAGGTGTCACAGATGCAACAAATTTTAATTTATTTGCTAACACTTTAATTTAAAGTAGAACACTAAATTCAGGTTAAGGATTCTTGAAACCATTACAGTTAACAGATAGTCGAACCTCAGCTAACTGTTGGTTGAGTGATAACTCACCATCATTTGCATGCTACCTAAGTGCCACCTATTGGAATCAGCAAAATTGGCTATTTATTAACTTAGTTGGAAGTTGATATCTTTGTGAGCAGCTAGTTTGAATACAATCTGATTTGAATGTGAACATTTTTCCTTGTAGATGGTTCACTTGCAGCATGTTAACTACTGCACATTGCATGTATACTTAATTTTTGTGGAGGAGAGTGCCAATATATGCCCCAATCAGATTTCACTTTCTGACACTTGAATCATATCCTTAGGGTTCAGAATTTGCAATGACAGCTGCCAAAACCTGGAACTTTTTCATCTCATATGAACTTAAAGAAATTCTCCATCAGTGTTACTGGTGATTTCATCATATCTTTTAGTCAGTCTTACTGTGCACTCGTTTAAATTCAACTTGTAAACTGGCAGCAATGCTTCAGAAATAGCCAAAATCAGTATTTCTGCCCTCTTCTTGTTTTGACAAAGTTTCCTATACCATATTCATAAGGAAATTAAATATCTTCATACACATAATTTGCCATTATCTAGATGAACTCTGAAGAAAATCCAGCATGCTAAGCTTTTTAGTTTCATCAGAAAAGTTTATGAATCGTATTTGCTTTCTATGACTGGACTTTCACTCAGAACACATTGTTTTGCATTTGTACCCTGAGGTAGTGATACTGCTGATAGATACCAGAAACATTTGAATGCATAAATAAAACCAGTTTTACGACAACATAAGCATTCCTAGATTCTTCATTAAATAATATATGATCCAATAGGTTGAATTTCAAGACTTGTATTATCTTTTTGTATTTAACCCTGTAGAAGATATGAAAATGTACAGTGGAACCTCAGCACATTCTTCAAGGTGATGTAAGAGTTACATCCCTTTTCAGTGGATTAGTGTCATTGCAGTAGACAATCGATTACTCTCATTGGGGTGTTCATTAAATGCATCAGAAAAAAAAATGGAAATCTGCAAAAACAATGTGCAAGAATTTGGTCTCCTTTATAGTAAATATAAATTGTATGAAGCACTTATAAAATTTTGCTTTTTTGATAAGGTATTAACTGAAATTGATTTGAAATATAGATTGTTTTCCATCGTGATATCATGCCTGTTAGAAAGAGATGTTACTCTTGCATTTCCTCAGGGACTGTGTAGATTGAGCTCTTGCAGAAATAACAGGCATAAACAAGTTATAGTTTTCTTTAATTTTCATCCTTCACTGTTTTAGTCATATTCTGCAGTATTTAGATTTGACATTAGTATTCTACAATATTAGGATTTGACATTAGTATTCTACAATATTAGGATTTGACATTAGTATTCTACACTATTAGGATTTGACATTAGTATTCTACAATATTAGGATTTGACATTAGTATTCTGCAGTATTAGGATTTGACATTAGTATTCTGCAGTATTAGAATTTGAAATTAGCATTCTGCAGTATTAGGATTTGACATTAGTACATTGTATTCCACAGTATTTGGATTTGACATTAGTATTCTACAATATTAGGATTTGACATTAGTATTCTGCAGTATTAGGATTTGACATTAGTATTCTACAATATTAGAATTTGACATTAGTATTCTGCAGTATTAGGATTTGACATTAGTATTCTACAATATTAGGATTTGACATTAGTATTCTACAATATTAGGATTTGACATAAGTATTCTACAATATGAGGATTTGACATTAGTATTCTACAATATTAGGATTTGACATTAGTATTCTGCAGTATTAGGATTTGACATTAGTATTCTACAGTATTTGGATTTGACATTAGTATTCGACAGTATTAGGATTTGACATTAGTATTCTGCAGTATTAGGATTTGACATTAGCATTCTGCAGTATTAGGATTTGACATTAGTACATTGTATTCCACAGTATTTGGATTTGACATTAGTATTCTACAATATTAGAATTTGACATTAGTATTCTACAATATTAGGATTTGACATTAGTATTCTACAGTATTAGGATTTGACATTTGTATTCTGCAGTATTAGGATTTGACATTAGTATTCTACAATATTAGGATTTGACATTAGTATTCTACAATATTAGGATTTGACATTAGTATTCTGCAGTATTAGGATTTGACATTAGTATTCTGCAGTATTAGGATTTGACATTAGCATTCTGCAGTATTAGGATTTGACATTAGTACATTGTATTCCACAGTATTTGGATTTGATATTAGTATTCTACAATATTTGGATTTGACATTTGTATTCTGCAGTATTAGGATTTGACATCAGTATTCTGCTGTATTAGGATTTGACATTGGTATTCTACAGTATTAGGATTTGACATTTGTATTCTACAGTATTAGGATTTGACATTTGTATTCTACAGTATTAGGATTTGACATTAGTATTCGACAGTATTAGGATTTGACATTAGTATTCAACAGTATTTGGATTTGACATTAGTATTCTACAATATTAGGATTTGACATTAGTATTCGACAGTATTAGGATTTGACATTAGCATTCTGCAGTGTTAGGATTTGACATAAGTATTCTACAGAATTAGGATTTGACATTAGTATTCTACAATATTAGGATTTGACATTAGTATTGTACAGTATTAGGATTTGACATTAGTATTCTGCAGTATTAGGATTTGACATAAGTATTCTACAGAATTAGGATTTGACATTAGTATTCTACAATATTAGGATTTGACATTAGTATTGTACAGTATTAGGATTTGACATTAGTATTCTGCAGTATTAGGATTTGACATTAGTATTCTGCAGTATTAGGATTTGACATTAGTATTCTGCAGTATTAGGATTTGTCTTTGGTATTTTACAGTATTAGGATTTGACATTAGTATTCTACAGTATTTGGATTTGACATTAGTATTCTACAATTTTAGGATCTGACATTAGTATTTTACAGTATTTGGATTTGATGTGAAAATTGAAGAACAAGGGCTCAGATTAGAAAGATTCCTCTGGGTTGATATTTGTAGGACAAGGGATAGATGATGCCAGGAAATGATCTGGAAGTGACCAAGTCAGAACAGGAGGAGGAAGATGAGAAAAGAGGTTCTGATACAAGTAACAGCACAGTGGCTTCCACTTACTTCGATCAACAGATTCTAATACCAAAGATAGATGATGTAAGTCTGTCATTTAAACCAAATATTGCAAAATCAGCTCAGGTTTTATTTCATGGATAAGGCACCATCCATTTTATCCTGGATCGGGGTGAGGGCATGGGCTAAAAGAATTGTTCTCTGTTCCTTATGAATGAACATTTTTCCCTTTAAGTAACTTGGAATTTATTGATAGACATAGGGACCAAAAATATTTGTTCCTGCTCAGAGGGACAGGAATGAATAAAAATCCTAGGTGTTCCTTCCATTTCCATGCCCTACGACATCCCAAAACTAAACCTGTAAAAGCCTGGCACTGGAATAATCGTCTTGATCTTAATTGGTTTGAGGGTACATCATAATCACATTTTTGCACCGAGCAGCATCAATTTTTATGACCAAAAGTTATTTTAGAGAAAATGTGTTCAATATTGAAAAGTTTTCAATATGATTTTCTGAGGATTCAGCAGTTATGTTTATTAATATGGTAACTAATTCCAGTCTTTGGTCGTTTTGGGTTATGTTTAAAATTTGTGGTCACTAATTCCAGTCTTTGTTGTTTTGGGTTATGTTTAATATTTGTGGTGACTAATTCCAATCTTTGGTTGTTTTGGGTTATGTATAATATGTGTGGCAACTAATTCCAATCTTTGGTTGTTTTGGGTTATGTTTAATATTTGTGGTGACTAATTAAAGTCTTTGTTTTTTTGGGTTATGTTTAAAATTTGTGGTAACTACTTCCAGTCTTTGTTGTTTTGGGTTGTGTTTAATATTTGTAGTAACTAATTCCAATCTTTGGTTGTTTTGGGTTATGTTTAATATTTGTGGCAACTAATTCCAGTCTTTGTTGTTTTGGGTTATGTTTAATATTTGTGGTAACTACTTCCAGTCTTTGTTGTTTTGGGTTATGCTTAATATTTGTGATGAGTAATACCAGTCTTGTTGTTTTGGGCTATGTTCAATAATGTGGTAACTAATTCCAGTCTTTGGTTATTTTGGGTTATGTTTAATATTTGTGGTACCATAACTAATTCCAATCTTTGGTTGTTTTGGGTTATGTTTAATATTTGTGGTACCATAACTAATTCCAATCTTTGGTTGTTTTGGGTTATGTTTAGTATTTGTGGTAACTAATTCCAATCTTTGGTTGTTTTGGGTTATGTTTAATACAATTGGTGACTAATTCCAGTCTTTGTTGTTTTGGGTTATGTTTAATATTTGTGGTAACTAATTCCAATCTTTGGTTGTTTTGGGTTATGTTTAATATTTGTGGTGACTAAATCCAGTCTTTTTTATTTTGGGTTATGTTTAAAATTGTGGTAACTAATTCCAGTCTTTGTTGTTTTGGGTTATGTTTAATATTTGTGGTGACTAATTCCAGTCTTTGTTGTTTTGGGTTATGTTTAATATTTTTGGTAACTAATTCCAATCTTTGGTTGTTTTAGGTTATGTTTAATATTTGTGGTGAGTAATTCCAGTCTTTGTTGTTTTGGGTTATGTTTAATAATGTGGTAACTAATTCCAGTCTTTGGTTGTTTTGGGTCATGTTTAATATTTGTGGTGACTACTTCCAGTCTTTTTTGTTTTGGGTTATGTTAAATATTTGTGGTAACTAATTCCAATCTTTGGTTGTTTTGGGTTATGTTTAATATTTGTGGTAACTAATTCCAATCTTTGGTTATTTTGGGTTATGTTAGATATTTGTGGTAACGAATTCCAATCTTTGTTTGTTTTGGGTTATGTTTAATATATGTGGTAACTAATTCCAATCTTTGGTTGTTTTGGGTTGTGTTTAATATATGTGGTAACTAATTCCAATCTTTAGTTGCTTTGGGTTATGTTTAATATTTGTGGTAACTAATTCCAGTCTTTTTTGTTTTGGGTTATGTTTAAAATTTGTGGTAACTAATTCCAGTTTTTTTTGTTTTGGGTTATGTTTAATATTTGTGGTGACTAATTCCAGTCTTTGTTGTTTTGGGTTATGTTTAATATTTGTGATGAGTAATTCCAGTCTTGTTGTTTTGGGTTATGTTTAATGATGTGGTAACTAATTCCAGTCCTTGGTTGTTTTGGGTTATGCTTAATATTTGTGATGAGTAATTCCAGTCTTGTTGTTTTGGGTTATGTTTAATGATGTGGTAACTAATTCCAGTCTTTGGTTGTTTTGGGTCATGTTTAATAATTGTGGTGATTAATTCCAATCTTTGGTTGTTTTGGGTTATGTTTAATATTTGTGGTAACTAATTCCAATCTTGGGTTGTTTTGGGTTATGTTTAATATTTGTGGTGACTAATTCCAGTCTTTGTGGTTTTGGGAAAAAGCTAAATTTATAGCTATCAGTTCATGTGCATGTATCATATAAGTATCTTGTTGATTTCTACTGATTCCTTCTATTTTGATTAAACTGATGCAGGGATTTTTTGCTTTGTATATTTTCAGTCTGTTTTTTTAATGATTTCTAAGACAACTTATTCAATATTGAGGTCATACTTCCTGGGGCTTAGTCATAATTGTAGCAAACCTGGCTGCTCGCTTTTTGATATTCTCATCTTCATCTTCTAAAACCCGGGAAAGGGGGTCCAACGCTGTACAGGCATATAACTAGGTCTAACTAAACCCTTGAAAGCTAGTTTGTTCATATTTTGTGGGCAAGATGACAATTTAAATCTATTTGAAGGTTAAATTTCAGGTCATTAGTTATTGTGACCCCTAAATATTGTATTTGATTGAGGGTTTCTAAAGTAGTACCTTCCAACAAATACTGGTTGTATGCCATTTCTTTCTTGTCAGTTGCTGTACTCTTTAAAATTCTATTTTCCTTCTCAAAGATAGATTATTACTGAAACATCTAATTATTTATTTCATTTTATTTATTGGAAAATTTAAATGCTATAATACTATTTGGAAAAATTATGCATAAGAATGTTTCATGGGATCAGATTCTACAAATGCATTTATTTTTTAAGAGATGGCTGACAGTTATTTTTAGAGAAGTAATTACAAAGGCTCATAATGTCATGCAAACTGTGTCCCATGTCATCTAGACTGTAAAACGTGACAGACTTACTAATAGCAATTGTCATGCTCTTCCCTTATGTTTATCAATCAAGCACTAGCTGTAGTAACTGAAGTGCATGGGAAATTGGGTTAGTAATTTATCTTTTGATGTTGAAGATTCATAGACCTTGCATCCTGAGAACTGTCACCATTATAACTTCAAACCAGTGCCTTTATGTACACATGAGTTTACAATATATACTAGCTCATTAGTCAAGTCCAACTGCAAACATCGTAGATCTTCCGTCACATTATGCACTGGCATATCAGGGTCTATGTTGTTTTTATTTTCAACCGTGTGATTACTCTTAATAATCTGCATAGACCTAGATCTGCTGGTGCATTATTTGGTGACAGATCTGGGTCTGTGCAGTTTGCAGTTGGGTTGAACTTACTAGCAAATGTATTGGATTGCCTTGTTTAACACTTAAGAATGGTATTTCGTTGCATTCTAAAGAAGTATTATCCCCCAGTCAAGTTTGGCATTGTTCATTAATATGCATTGAAGGGTTTATCTTCCTGAAGATGTTAGCTGTTTTATCTTCACATTGTCAAAAATTATTTTGTAATGTGCACTAAATGCCGTGAATGTGTTGATGTGCCATTAAAACCATGTACACCACTCCCTCGATAACTCACGCCCTGATAACTCGCAAACCCGCTTATAACGCGGGGTCAGGCATGGATCCCATTTTTTAAACCCAGAAATTACCCCAAAAATAGATCCCTATTTTATGAACTTTATGGAAATTGCAATCAAAATTAGCTTCAAAACCTTTGATATATCGCTTGTTTTATCGTCGAAAACGGTAGATAGGACCTGGAAATTTTAATCAACATTATGAAATACCAAATTTAAAAATAAGTCATACAATTTTTTTACATTTTCTTTCCAAGTGACATTCCTAGCACACCGCAATTAACGATAAGTAAGGTAATTTTGATCAATGAAAATGTCATTTACGCCGAGTGGAGGCAGTACTTTAATAAATAAATACAAATTAAATAATTTTTTTATCAAGTGAAATTTGTGTTCTAGTTCTATCTTCTAGTTCCTTTTAAGTGTAATCATCATAAATGCAATGTGTCCTCTTGTAGTTAAACATAAAATGTGTCAAAAATCTACCGTAACAGCTATGTTCGTGAGCATTTCTCTGAGAACCTATTTAGGTGCCGACCGTGTTTTGATAACTGACTTGCAGAAGTATTTGTTGCATTGTTGCACTGAATTAAAAGCTGGCCTCCTTTGTATTATCACGTTAATTATGTCTCTTGAATCAAATAATGGAGGTGAAATAAAAGAAAAGTTAAAAGGCACAAAAATCCTACAAACTTAAAATATAGCTGCCCCGGTTGTATGTCGGGTGAACTCACTTCAGTTGATCAGTTGAACACTGTTATAAATGTTATTGTGTATGTAACATAAACTACTTTAAATTAACCAACTCGCTGGTAACTGTGATCAAAGATAGCACGGCAACCAAGCGAAAAGAATACTATACTTCGTAAAATAAAGAGCTTGGTTTCACAGATACGGACCATTGTGGGCAGGCGAGTTTCAGAGAATTCTTGAACTGGCACTTTGAGATATCCTCAAGAATGATAAAAAGTTTCATTATTACTTCCAATGAAATCATGATATCAATACTGTACTAATTGAACAGCACAAAAATTGAGATTTGACGTAGACAATTGTCTCACAAAAATTTCGCTTGCTTTTTGAACAAAAGGAATCTTGTTTGGTGGTGTATCAACAGTTAGTCTAGTTCCCAGCTCTTTTCACTCCCAATTTGGCAGGATACAATGCCATACCACTCCGGGAACCAGACTCATCAAGAAAACAAAAAGCAGTGATGTAATACACACATGTTTTTGTGTAAACGTAATGGTTGTTGAAACCAGTTGGAATGATCTTTCACATGTTGGACATTTTGAAAATAAATGTTATTTAAACAGAATAACGAACAACTTCATTAGAAAAAGTGCGTCATTAAAAGTTATTATCGACGTGAATGTAAAATGAGGATTCAGTCATTAAACAGCGAAGTTCCCTAACCCTGACACCCACCCACCCCGCTGTTCTCTCGATGTCCAAGCAATTTTTTTTCAATTTTTGGAGGTCCCTCGGTAACTCGCGCCCTCGCTTATAGCGCGGTCTATGTTTGTGGACCCCGTTGTGCGCGAGTTATTGAGGGAGTGGTGTACTTACATATACATACATAGACCAGAATGGCATTGTTGTCCAGTGTCTATTGCCCATCCCTCCTCCTGTTAGCACAAGTTTGTTACCACAACTTCCAAGCTACTTGGCAGATTGCCATGAAACTTTACACACACATTCATCATAAGGTCTAGTGGGACCTAAGTAAAAATGGTGTTGCTGAGACATCCGTTTATGGTCACCACGATAGTCATCTTGAAAAATCTTGTTATTACTTACTTCTTCTAAATGGATGGTCAATTCAGTATGGAGCTTTCACTAAATGACTTGTTATTATGTCTGCTTGGTCCTAAATGAAAATGGTGGTCTGACATCCAGTATGGCCACCACAGCATCAATATTGAGAAGTTGTTATTGCAGCTCCTCCTGAACAGAAAGTCATATCATCATGGCGTTTTCACCAGAAGACTGCTTATGGTGTCTAGTTTCTCCTAAAAAAACAAGCTTCATCTTCAAAATCTTCATAATGCTACTTCTCTTAGATGGAAAGCCATATCAACATTGGGTTTTTACCAGAAGACTTTACCATTACCAATACAGTCTTGAACAGTTGGGCTTTTCTTCTTGCTTAAATTGGCACATACAGTATTCAAGTCTGAGAAGTATGAATCTCAGGAGAACTTACAGTGATTAGTGTGTATACTCTTTGAAGTGTGCTGCTCAACAAGGTTATGCAGTGTCAGCACTAGGACCACTCTGATGGCCCAGTGGTTAGAGCATCTGCCTCAGATGTGGGAGGTTGTGGGTTCAAACCCTGGCCGAGTCATACCAAAGACATATAAAAATGGTACTGACAGCTGCCTCGCTTGGTGCTCAGCGTTCAGAGGTTAGAGTTAGGACTGGTCAGCCAGCTGTCAGGATGATGTGACTGGGTGGGACATGATGCTACATGTCTGTGGCATGATGCCCCAGTGCTAGACATCATATAAACTGCGACACTGCAGATATCGTAGCAATATGACTGAAATTTTTTTAAAGCTATGTTAAAAATCCAAAACACACACACACACACAATGTCAGCACTCAGTATTAGCCACGCTGTTGCTTTGAGTTCTGACATGAAGTACACATTGTTCGTAAAGCAAGAGCTTGCAGTGATCCTTTTGAATGGTAGTCACGGTAGATACGTTGGCTGGGAATAAACATAATTTTTCCAACAGTTTGCAAGATATACCTAAATCAATGACTAACACCTAAGATTCAGTTATTCTCCTACCAGCATTCACAAAAGGTTGACAACTTAAGGTAGTTGTAACTAAGCAGGACATGACACATGAGTCAGCACAGTTTTTATTGGGTATTTTAAATCAATTTCAAAGCACAATTGATGACTTTGATGGCAGAGATACATTGGATTTTAGAACAGCTGGAATGACAGGGGTTTAATATTTGGGTGTACAGGTAGAAGAATGAGACATCCCTAGACCATTTGGCGGTACAATTTTGCATGTCCTAGAGAAGTCAGGCATGTAACAGAAACTCTGAATTTATTTTCCAGTATGGAGCATGTTAAATAGGTTGTGCTTTTATCTGCAAATCACTACATTTTACTTGCTTTGAAAGAGTCGAAATGATGTATTTGCAGGTTTTGGGAAACACAGACATGTAATTATTTGACTTAAATTGTTTTAATTTATTTTGTGAAAGTTCAGAATTTTGTTTACCTTAACATGAGTCTGGGTTGCATGTTTAGAAATGTATTGTTGTAGTGAATAAAATATTTACAGTGTTGAAAATTGTGTAGACATAGCTTGGCATCATCTTTTTATTTTGGATGGGTTGTGAAGTATATTTGTGGATACATACATAACATTAGATTTTTTTCTTCTTTATGGCCAAACATAAGACTGAAGGAAACAATATACTCATTAGAGTTTTAAAAAAAAATGCATTCTTATGAAATTACCTTAATGTCAGTAAATGGGGCATTTAACTCAGCAAGAAGGTGTTTCTGTCAGTGGAGACTGGCAGGGTATGCACTCAGGTTAATATTGACCAATCAGGAGGCATGCATGAGTCAGGTATGCATTATGTGATTGGCACAGTACCACTTAATCTCTGATATGTTTTATGTGAGGGATGCACCTCTGCAATATTGGGTTTGATGTTTGTTTATAGAGTTTTTGTTTGACCTATTTTATAAAGTATATAGGACATACTTATTTATATAATATTTAAATTAGTATATGGAATCTTGCATTCAGACCAGGATCAAACTTTTGGGTTTGTTTATACATGAGGTAAGGAAGAAGCCAATTGATTTTGTGGTCAAAAGGTCATAAGTAAGTATCAGTATGACTGAAGAAAATGAATAGTAATTTTTGCACACAGATTTAAGTTTTCTACTTAGATGTCTAGTAAAAATTGTGCAGGCAAATAATATCCAATTTATGGTACCCTTGTCAAATATTTTCTTGCCAAACTCTGTATATAGTATGTAGTCAAACCAGGAAGATGCATCATATATGTGATATATATTGTATTATGGCCTCTGGGTCACTGTCAGTGGGTGGGGATGAGTTTTTGGGATAAAGGCGAATTTTGGAACATGCAGTGGAAAGCATGGGGACTTAAGTGGCAGGTCATTGCAGTTATATCCTAGTTGACGCACATCGCATACCAAGCTGGAGTACATGGAATGATAGTTTTATGTTTCATAGAAGAAGTGTGCATGACTGAAATGGACACTCTTTCATGCTGCTAAATTGTATACATTTTGACATGAATCTGTCCTTCTGTACACAGTCAACACCACATTCATATTCACCATTTTATCATTTTTACTTGGTCCCTTAACCCTTTAAAAAATAAACATACAATAACATCTATTATTATTGCAGTTCCATTAAAGATTGCATTAGCAATGTAAAAAATTACCTCTATCTTGTAAATGGCTTTTTCAAACTCTATAGTCTGAATCATGTCATGTGGTAAGCAGCATTACCAAAGCCTCATACAGTACTCTGTCAATTGCTGCTCATGGGATCCATTAAAGTAATAACCCTTGTCTGTGTAATTACCTTATAATGATGTATTTCCTGTATAATATTACTGATATTAATATTATTATTATATACTTGCCTTATAACGAAGTATATCCTATATAATATAACTATATTAAGTAATTACCTTATAATGAAGTATTTCCTATATAATATCACTATTATTATTATTATTATTATTATTATTATTATTATTATTATTATTATTATTTTGTAATTACCTTAGAATGAAGTATTTCCTATATACTGGTAGTATCATTATTGTTATTATGTAATTACCTTAGAATGAAGTATTTTCTACTGGTATATAATTACTATTAAATTATGGGATCCATAAACATTCCCATCTTATTAAAGGGACTATCTAATACTAAGGGAGCTTATAGTAATGGAGTACTGTATTACAATTTAATTTATTGCATTTTTTTTCAGTACAAGTTCAGCTTAAGAAAGCTATGGGCCTTCACTGGACCTGGATTTCTGATGAGCATTGCATACCTTGACCCTGGAAACATTGAGTCTGACCTTCGATCAGGGTCTTTGGCACAGTTCAAGGTCAGTTAGACCTCACTGATTTCCATAGCAACTAGTCACATGCTGTAAACACTGTTGGGACCCTTTAATCAGCAGTTCCCTGAAACACTAACCCTCTGTAATGCTGTACATGCATCACTTCCAAATTTTTCTTAGCTAACTTGGAAGAGAATTTGGGAGAACAGTAGCTGTTATTTCAAGTAAATTGCAAGCTAAGAAAACAAATGTTTCTTGGTCTTTCATGACAACTTAGCATTTACATGTGCACTGTGTATGTACTGTATTTGAAAAGCTTATTATAAAACTTTTAATTCAGTGAATTTATCAGTGTCCATGAAAGTTGTTACACATGGCATGTTTGGTTTTACCTCTTTAGTCAACTGGCTGATTAACAGTTCTGCTAAACAATTTCACACAGAATGACACAGTAATGAATTATATCAAACATAAAACACCTGTCTTCATTAATATAAGCATGCAAATGCAGTAAAAACAGTACGGTCAAGGAACCTTGACTTCAGTTGCATGCCCACAATTAATGATGGCTCAGTGATTGCCATTTTGATTTAACACAGGTTTTGTTATGTGTACTATAGATTAAATTTAAATCGCATTTAATATTACTCCGTGATAGCTGTACAATATTAGTGCCATTTAATTGCTCTTGCAGACAAAACTGACAATATTGGATGAAGGGAAATAAACTTAATTATCAAGTAAGCAAAATCAGAAGCTTATACATGGAAGTGCATTGTTGTACTTAACACATGTACAATTTCCATAAGTTTTGATAAACATTAGGAATTTATGTCAAACTGGATGGAATTTTTCTAATTTATATTCAGAATATCAGCATGTCATTATAATCAGTCATTATCATATGATTTTAGATCAGTTACAACCTTTGGGGATGGGAGAAAATATGGTTAAATATGGAGTTAACAGTATTCATTATCAAATAATGTGGTTTCACTGTCTCAGACAACTTGATGGATTGGCTTCTTGATTCGCAACAACAGTGTTATAAAAGGTTCATAGAATAAGTGATTCTGTAAGATCATCAACATAGGAAAATATTGAGATATTTTGATTTCTCATAAAGGAATTTCTTAAGTCAGCTTTGGAAGACCAAGATGTTCAGAACCATCTTGGAATTGACGTTGTATTGGAAATAAAGTTGGTGGTGACATATGGCATAATAGGTTTCTGACATTGGTGCAGCTTGAAAGATAGGGAATGCCCATTATAGCCCATTTAATACACATAACCGACTTATCATTTTTACCTCTTAGTTGAACATAGCGGTTGGATGTGTGACTTAGGTCTGGCATTTGTGGTGACAATTTTCAACTGTTAGCCTTTTGGCAACTGTATGAATCATCATGTGGAAACTAGCAAATGACATGAGATTGTTTTTATGGTTTCAGGGTCTACATCTTTTGAAATTAAGAGATATATAGAATGTAAACAATTATAAGCACGTCTAGGCCTTAATATGGTCATTACTCAGTCAAGTCAGTTAGGTCATTGATTTACATCTACATGTAATTAATTCTTATATTCTGTACAGTCATAATATTTTAGAATAATTAAATTGTCACAAATCCATGACAGTCAACCTGTTTGCAGTTTGAATTTTGTTTCTGACTTGGTGATGGACTGATGTCACATTACAGTGATTGTCATAAGTGTCAGTGATGGACTAATGTCACGTCACAGTCAACCTGTTTACAATTTGAATTTTGTTTCTGACTCGGTGATGGACTAATTTCACATTACAGTCATTACCATAAGTAATATCTTCATGATTTTTACTTCCTAAATCACTAGCATCTGCTGTGCTAGGCAATCAGCATTATGAAGTTCATGTTCGGACTGGTTGGCTTGATGTTAGGATAATGTGACTGGGTGGAACATGATGCTACATGTCTGCAGCATGATACCCCAGTGCTAGACATCACTTTAAACTGTCACACTGCAGACATTGTAGCGATATGACTGAAAAATTGTTAAAGCCTCATTAAAAATCCAAATCACACACATACTTCCTAAAATTGCACAAATTTTATGGTAAGACTTACAGTAATTCTTTTTCCTCTTTTCAGTTGTTATGGGTTCTCATGTCAGCAACATTTCTAGGGTTGCTGATGCAGCGACTGTCTGCCAGATTGGGGGTTGTAACAGGGATGCATTTGGCAGAAGTGTCTGCCAAGCTTTACCCTAAGGTGCCCCGCTTTATTCTCTGGATAATGGTGGAGATAGCTGTTATAGGTAATGACATTTCTTGTAAAGAAGGCAGCAGACATTTATCTGTTTAAATGAGACTTTCACCTATGTCTACAATATTTTAACTGAATTAAATTGTCTTTCATGTGAAGTGGAATAATAGGAATTATTTGAAGGTTAATTTAGGTATATACTATGCACATTGTTTTACTTTGATACCCTCCATCTGTCCATCTGTCTATTCATCTGTTCTTAACTATCCACTCATCTCATAAACAGCAGGATGGAAATAAACCAGACTTGTTCCTAGATTGCCCATTTGGTGATGGCCCATGAGATAAGAATTATTTTTAGGTTCCTCCATCCAGGAAAATTAGTTTGGCACACAATGACTTGAGTTCTTCACCATGTACAGTTTCCAAAATTTGTGTATGGATCACTCTTGGAGTAAGAAAGAACCCTTTCAGTTTTGGTGTCAGAAGGTGGAGTTCATAGTTCCTGTGACTGAAAAAAGAAAAATGCTTTTGCACAAAAACATATTCTCCACCATCTGTGGTTACCAAACTGTATGGATGGTTTGTGCTTGAAGTAAGGAAGAAGCCTGTTGATTTGGGGTTCAAACACTCAAAGGTCACTGTCACATAAAGAAGCAAAAATGATTTCTGCAAAAATAATGCTGTTGTGACCATGTACCTTCACTAAAAGTTTGTGGATGGCTTACACATTAGGTAAGAAGAAGCCTGTTGGTTGGTTGGTTGGGGGTCAAATGGTCAAAGGTAAATGTCACTGTGACTGAAAGTTGATTAATGGTTTTTGTGTAATAACTTTAGTTATAGAACACATTCCTTGACCAAAGTTTGAGGCTGGCATGCACTTAAGGTATGCAAGAGTCCAGTTGGTTTTGAGGACAAAGTTCAGTGGGCAAGGTCATCGTGGCTGAAAGCAAAATGAGTTTTGCAGAATAACTTTTGTTCTAAATTGATCAGTGGATTTGTGGATGGCTTACACATTGGGTAATAAAGAAACCTATAGCTTTTGTATTCTAAGGGTCAGGGATCATTGTATACAGTGTCAAGATCCTGCATGCATTATCTTGGTGTATAAGTGTCAAGGTCATGCATGCATTATCTTTATGCCAATAAGATATTGTGAATGCTTATTATTTTAAGTAAGTTTTGAAAATAGTTAATAATTACTTTTAATTTTTCAGTTACATTTTAATAGTAATATTTGTAAAGTGTACTAGAATTCACCAACTTTCAAGTCTTAACATAGCCAGTGGGAGAGTAGGCTTCTTCCTGACCATTGTGCTGGCCAATGAAACTGCCCATCTGACTCTTGGTCTAGATCAAGCTGAGCCAACCTTTGCCAAAGTTGGATGGTCAAAAATTGATTTGATGCATATCTTCAATTTCATGCTGAATTGGTGATAATTGTTAATAACATAATTTGACAGATTTATGTTACAGTTGTGTTTGGAAATAAAAGGAACTCTTCTCTAATGATTAGCCACAAGACATTCTCAGAAAGTGCTATTTTCTACTGTCTACTGATGCATAATTGCTATTTTGCAACTAATTACTGTGACTAATTAATGTGATTTAAAAAAGTGTTCTCGAATTTTTCAGGAGCATAGATAAATAAATCATTACAAACCCATCACTTATTTCCAAGACAAGCTTTCATTATTGTTGATGTGGTTCAAGAGGTGACTTTGTTAACATATATGTGAGTCTACATGTCTATCTGTTTATCCTTCTTACTGTCTATGCCCATCTAACTGTTTGTCCATTCTTTTATCCAGCTATCAGCCCATCCATTTTCTCATATGCATTGGTATAAGCTTTTAAGGGAACTGCAGTAGTTTAATTGGTAAAGCATCTGACTTCTAATCCATTTGAAATACCTGCCTTGTGTACAAATTTGAACTACCAGAGAGACCTTTAAATCAACAATGACTGCATTGTAGAAATGAAGTAGCACTTCCATGACTGGTATGTAAATAGGTAACAGAGACCATGATCGAAAAGGAAGGTGTTAGAACACAACGCTCAGACCTGTTCATGCTAAGTGGATAATCAAGGCTTACGAGAACATTCTTCGAAAGTTTAGGCCAAATTACCTTTGGCATTGAGAAAGATGGGCTTGTGTAATTCTGGAGACTTGAATGCCACAATGTTTATTCAGTGATTTTGTCCAAGAATTAACTAGCCCTAAACCTAACCCTAATTTCCAATCTAAAGATCACTCATTTATGATACTCTGTTTATTTCCAGGTTCTGATATGCAGGAAGTGATTGGTACAGCCATAGCCTTTTTCATTCTTTCTGATGGCAAGTAAGTAAAGCTGAAGACATGACAATTGTGTCAACATGTTCAGATGTTCCTTTATAGAGTTTACTGGCATAAATTGTGACCATGCACAGATCATGAACTGGGCAGTCAAGCAAATATTGAGGGTGCCATATGCAGGTAGTCACAACAAATATAACTGATGTGTGGAAACCTGCTTTAAGACTATCTTTGCTATTGTCAGATTACCGACCACAAATTAAATACCCAAATGTAACGTGTTTTTGCTGTAAAGTAAATCCACATTCTTAGTGGCTTAATCACCAGTTTAAGTAAGAACAAAAACTTTAATTTTGTGTAAAGTGACAAAGAATGATGTCACAAAATTAAATTAGCCATAAAACTTTTGGGTTTCCTTTCACAAAAAAGAATGGAGTATACTGAACAATCAAGGTGCATTTTGGAGGACCATACTGAAGAACTAAGGTGCAGTTTGGAAGTATGATGGCTTTTAATGGTATTTAAGAGTAAGATGACCATTAAAGATAGTTAGAACTATGATGACCATTAGTGGTATTTGGAAGTATGATGACCATTAATTGTATTTATTAGTATGATGAACATTATTGATATTTAGAAGTGTGATGATCATTAATGTTAATTAGAAGTGCGATGATCATTAATGGCATTTAGAAGTAGGATGACCTTTAATGGTATTTGGAAGTCTGATGACCATTAATAGTATGTAGAAGTCTGATGACCATTAATCATATTTGGAATTGTGATGATCATTAAAGATATTTACAGGTATGTTGACCATTAATGATATTTAGAAGTGTGATGACCATTAATGGTATTTGGGATTCTTATGATCATTAATGATGTTTACAAGTATGTTGACCATTAATGGTATTTACAAGTATGTTGACCATTAATGATATTTACAAGTATGTTGACCATTAATGATATTTACAAGTATGTTGACCATTAATGATATTTAGAAGTTGATCACCATTAATGGTATTTGTAAGTCAGATGATCATTAATGATATTTACAAGTATGTTGACCAATTATGGTATTTAGAAGTATGAAGACCATTAATGGTATTAAATTAGAAGTATGTTGACCATTAATGGTATTTAAAAGTGTGATGACCATTAATGGTATTTGGAAGTCTGATGGCCATTAATGGTATTTAGAAGTATGATGACAAGACACTACATATGAAGCAGAGTCATAATTTTGGTGTAATTGCACAGAAAAGCAGCTTTAAAAATTTTAAACATCTTTTTCTTAAGTTTACTAAGCACTATTAAAAGTTTTGCAGATCTCTCTGTTTTTTAATCTAATCTTCCCCTCCATCCTCACTCTCCAAATTTGCATGGATGTGATCTGCCCATATACACTTTAAAAATAAACAAAAAGGTAGCTTTACATAATTTCAGAACTTGTTTTCCAGGATTCCACTATATGGAGGGGTTCTGATTACTATCGCTGATACCTTCACTTTTCTGTTGCTTGATAAGTTTGGGCTGAGGAAGTTGGAGGCCTTTTTTGGATTCCTGATCCTTGTGATGTCTATCACATTTGGATATGAGGTAAAACCCATTCGGCAATGGATACCTTTCAGTTTTCAGATTTTGCAGGAGTCTCAGGATTTAGACCTATCAGCAACACTTCTTTATAAAAGATCTCTCTTACATACAAGAATTTTATTTCCCTGGAGCAGCCTTCCATCTTGGCTAGCAATGGTTTCAGTTTGTATCTATCTATACACCTTGGTGGATATACTAGCTATTTATGTGCCTTATGCAAGTGGTATCTACTGGATTCCATGAGTTATCTCCTCTTCAGTGGCATGGCTGGTTTTGTTTTGTATGGTTTGACACCATTTTTCGTGCCGTTTTTTTTGTACTTGATAAGTCATCCATGATGGCAACCAGTATATTTGGTGAAGAAAGAACCTGGGAAGAATTGGGAAGAAAATTACTGCCAACAGGAAGCCAATAGCAAGCTTTCTCACATACCCACATTGGCCAAACTGAGACTAAAATCCATATGGTCAGGAGTGAGGTGTGTCATTGCTCTTTAAAGGCAAGGGCCTTTGATTCCCAACCAGCCACTCAGGGCCCTAGAACTGCATGACATGCAAAGACAAATAAAAGGTTTATAATAGTGGCACATTATAAATCACTGGTATTGACTTCGATATCAAGTAAATGTTAGAGGGAAATGTTAATACTTGCATTGGCTTTGACTATATGCAGTCAGATTCACTGGCATGAGGCCCAGAAATAGATTATCAGACTGCCATAATGTTTAGATGAGTACACATTGAAACCTCACGTAGCAAAGATGGCAGCCTCCCTAAATAAAATTAGCTTTGTTTTTTTTTATTATTGTCAACCAATTTAGCACCATGTCCAGAAGAACTAATGACCAAATGGCCAAGATATTTCACCAAGCACTATCACTGTCTACTGTGTCTCAAGTGTAAGACAACAGTGTCTTGACTAAATCCTTAACAGAGAGTTAAAAATTTCAAATTACCAGGTATGCTGTAATCATGAAGGTTATTTCTATGAAGACTAATCAAGATGGGAATGGACTTTAATATTAAAGTCACATTTGTCCATGCAGAAGAATTACAGTGGACTGGAAGCTATTTATAAAGACATTGTACTTTGCAAAGTAACCAGGCCAAGCCACACAAGTTGATCATTATACTATCACTTTTCTTAACAAAATTGTATTTATAATAGAAATGTCCTACATAAAAATGTACATGTGGCATTGTTGGATGCAGTGTATGAATGTGGGTATATCTATGCATCAGCACTGGATTTTATGTGTCATCCATGCCTGAATGTGTTATTACACTTAACCTTCTTCCATGTGGTACCCAAAACAAAATTACCCTGCTGTTATGAGTCTGTGCTCTTAAAATAAGTAACTGAAAAGAGTGAAAGTTAACAAGCTTTGTAAAATTTAACAAATAATTTATTTCCCTGGAATACAAAGTGAAAATTAGAAAAAAGAACTTACGGAATCGCGAATTAAATCCCAAAATAATTCAAGAATTACAGACACAAGTCCTAGTAATTTAAAGTCCTGAATGCAAGTCCAGGATAAATCTGAAAACTGAATGCGATGACAAGTCTGTGATAGTTTATAGAGTGTTGATGTGTCAGCAATCTTTTGTTGAATCACAGTAATATAATTCCAGGTTTTAATTCAGTATAAATTCCAATGAATGTCTTTATCCAAGAATTTTATCAGCACTTTTGTATTTCCAGAGAAAATAATCACTTGGATTCAATATTTGAAAAATAAAGATTCCAGCCTGAAATTAAAAAAATACTGGACACAACATGCTGCTAAAACTGCTAAAACTTAAAGCACAAATGACCAAGTCCTCACTGTTGCAAGATTATATAGTTCTCTACTTCACCTCAGGTCACAATTAGCATTTTCTAAAAAAAATTGCCTAATGGAAAATAACATTCTAGAATGATCCTGATGTTTATAAAACAATAACCTGGATTATGTATAAGTCACTTAGGAAATTCCAAAACTTTGACCCAGATAAGCTTATTTACTTCTGCTATCAATAATAATACTAATTTTAAACCCATACATATAGAGAATAATTTAGCTATGTATTACTTGTTTACACAGAATAAAATAAAAAAAGTCACTTTGGGTCAAGCAGAAATGAACTCAGTTTGGGACAAGGTCAAGTCCAACATTAAATGTTACATTATAATAGCATGTAATGAAATTTAAAAAAAATAAAAACCTAACAAACAAACAATTAAATTAAATATACATAACACCTGTATCTTGCATTGTGTGTGTTGAGTGAAATTGTGTTATGTTCTGCCATCATGGAGAGAGCAAGACAAAAATATTACAGGATAGTTGCATTGTTCCCATTGCATTCAATCCAGAAAAAAGGAATAACATTATAAGTTGATAGGATTCATATATGTCTACCTTGAGTTTTAATGCCTTATTGTGATGTATGTATGTCTGTGACTAAACTTTGTTCTTTGCTTGCATTATAGGTGAAACATATATAACTTTGGGAGTTAACAGGTCAGAGGTCAAGGTCAGAGAGACTCAAAGAAGATTTTTTAAAATACAAAATAACAAGTTCCATGCCACATTCTATGACCCAACTTTTTTTTAAGGCTGCAGCATTTACACATGTAAACAGCTTAGTTGAGTATACTGTTTTGTTTTGTTTCTTTTTAATGGTACTTTTACACATTATTAGCTATATCATGCTAGGAAAATGAAAGCTAAGTGCCTTTCCAAAGGATACACTGAGGTTGCCAACTCTACCTGGCCTGGGTGGGTATTGAACTCCCAACACTTGGATTACAAGTCTAGACCTCTGCCAACTGAGCTACCATGACCCCACATTTAGTTTGCTGCCAGTAAACACTTACAACATGGCTCACTGTGTAAAGAAACATGCAAAGGACTGTCAGTGAAATAGTAACTACCCATTTCAGTTTAATAATACAGAAAGTAACTACCCATTAATGTAATAATACAGACAGTAATTACCCATTTCAATTTAATAATACAGACAGTAACTACCCATTTCAGTTTAATAATACAGACAGTAACTACCCATTTACATGTAATAATACAGACAGTAACTACCCATTTACACATAATAATACAGACAGTAACTACCCATTTACATTTAATAATACAGACAGTAACTACCCATTTCAGTTTCATAATACAGACAGTAACTACCCATTTCAATGTAATAATACAGACAGTAATTACCCATTTCAATTTAATAATACAGACAGTAACTACCCATTTCAGTTTAATAATACAGACAGTAACTACCCATTTCCATGTAATAATACAGACAGTAACTACCCATTTACACTTAATAATACAGACAGTAACTACCCATTTACATTTAATAATACAGACAGCAACTACCCATTTACATTTAATAATACAGACATTAACTACCCATTTCAGTTTAATAATACAGACAATAACTACCCATTTCAATATAATAATACAGACAGTAACTACCCATTTCAGTGTAATAATACAGACAGTAACTACCCATTTCAATTTAATAATACAGACAGTAATTACCCATTTACATTTAATAATACAGACAGTAACAACCCACAACCCATTTACATTTAATAATACAGACAGTAATTACCCATTTCAGTTTAATAATACAGACAGTAATTACCCATTTACATTTAATAATACAGTAATTACCCATTTCAATGTAATAATACAGGCAGTAACTACCTATTTCAGTGTAATAATACAGACAGTAACTACCCATTTACATTTAATAATACAGACAGTAACTACCCATTTCAGTGTAATAATACAGTAACTACCCATTTACATTTAATAATACAGACGGTAATTACCCATTTTAATGTAATAATACAGGCAGTAACTACCTATTTCAGTGTAATAATACAGACAGTAATTACCAATTTACATTTAATAATACAGACACTAATTACCCATTTCAATGTAATAATACAGGCAGTAAATACCTATTTCAGTGTAATAATACAGACAGTAACTACCCATTTACATTTAATAATACAGACAGTAATTACCCATTTCAGTGTAATAATACAGACAGTAACTACCCATTTCAATGTAATAATACAGACAGTAACAACCCATTTACATTTAATAATACAGACAGTAATTACCCATTTCAGTGTAATAAATACAGACAGTAACTACCCATTTCAATGTAATAATACAAACAGTAACTACCCATTTACATTTAATAATACAGTAACTACCCATTTCAGTGTCATAATACAGACTAACTTCCCATTTCAGTGTAATAATACAGACAGTAACTACCCATTTCAGTGTAATAATACAGACAGTAACTACCCATTTACATTTAATAATACAGACAGTAACTACCCATTTACATTTAATAATACAGACAGTAACTACCCATTCACATGTAATAATACAGACAGTAACTACCCATTTAGATGTAATAATACAGACAGTAACTACCCATTTGCATTTAATAATACAGACAGTAACTACCCATTCACATGTAATAATACAGACAGTAACTACCCATTTACATGTAATAATACAGACAGTAACTACCCATTTACATTTAATAATACAGACAGTAACTACCCATTTACATTTAATAATACAGACAGTAATAATACAGACTAATTACCCATTTACATTTAATAATACAGACAGTAATTACCCATTTACATGTAATAATACGGACAGTAATTACCCATTTACATTTAATAATACAGACAGTAACTACCCATTTACATTTAATAATACAGACAGTAACTACCCATTTACATTTAATGATACAGACAGTAATTATCCATTTACATGTAATAATACAGACAGTAATTACCCATTTACATTTAATGATACAGACAGTAATTACCCATTTACATGTAATAATACAGACAGTAACTTCCCATTTACATTTAATAATGCAGACAGTAACTACCCATTTACATTTAATAATACAGACAGTAATTACCCATTTACATTTAATAATGCAGACAGTAACTACCCATTTTAATGTAATAATACAGACAGTAACTAGCCATTTACATTTAATAATACAGACAGTAACTACCCATTTACATATAATAATACAGACAGTAATTACCCATTTACATTTAATAATACAGACAGTAACTACCCATTTACATGTAATAATACAGATGGTAACTACCCATTTACATATAATAATACAGATGGTAATTACCCAATTACATGTAATAATACAGATGGTAATTACCAATACAGATGGCAATTACCCATTTACATTTGATAATACAGACAGTAACTACCCATTTACATTTAATAATACAGACAGTAATTACCCATTTACATTTAATAATACAGACTAATTACCCATTTACATGTAATAATACAGACAGTAACTACCCATTTACATTTAATAATACAGACAGTAACTAAACATTTACATGTAATAATGCAGACAGTAATTACCCATTTACATGTAATAATACAGACAGTAATTACCCATTTACATGTAATAATACAGACAGTAATTACCCATTTACATTTGATAATACAGACAATAATTACCCATTTACATGTAATAATGCAGACAGTACCTACCCGTTTACATGTAATAATACAGACAGTAATTACCCATTTATATGTAATAGTAGAGACAGTAATTACCCATTTACATTTAATGATACAGACAGTAATTACCCATTTACCTTTAATAATACAGACAGTAACTACCCATTTCAATGTAATAATACAGACAATAATTACCCATTTACATGTAATAATACAGACAGTAATTACCCATTTACATGTAATAATACAGACAGTAACTTCCCATTTACATGTAATAATACAGACAGTAATTACCCATTTACATGTAATAATACAGACAGTAACTACCAATTTACATGTAATAATACAGACAGTAACTACCCATTTAGATGTAATAATACAGACAGTAACTACCCATTTAGATGTAATAATACAGACAGTAATTACCCATTTACATGTAATAATACAGACAGTAACTACCATTTCAGTGTGATAATACAGACAGTAACTACCCATTTCAATGTAATAATACAGACTAACTACCCATTTCAATGTAATAATACAGACAGTAATTACCCATTTACATTTCCATATCTCTGCTTGAAGAAGACTATTTAGTAGAATTTTTCTGTTGTGTTCTTAAAGTATAGATGGTTATTAAAATCAGATGTTGTGTTCTTAAAGTATGGATGGTTATTAAAATCAGATGTTGTGTTCTTAAAGTATGGAAGGTTATTAAACTCAGATGTTGTGTTCTTAAAGTATGGATGGTTATTAAAATCAGATGTGACACTGCTAAATTGGGTGTAGCTCATGTTACACTGCATATCAGGTTGATTTATAGATAATGCTTTAAACTACCTCTGTTACCTTGGAAACACATGTTTATTAACAAAACCTTTCATTGCTAATATAAACTTATAAACCACTGCTTAGTTTCTTAGTAATTATATATCAAAGAAAAGCATCATGTGCACATGTCAAGACAGTAGGTAGAGAAATTTTATTTAAAGTCAGTTTACATTTACATGATAATAAACAATGCCTGGTTGCATTATTGATTTTTCTCATCATGCACAAATAAGTAACAATGGGAAATATCGTGACATTTGTAGGGATGTTATACTGAAAATGTCATATATTTAGCAAAACGTGTCCTACAATTTGAATGCTGCCATGATACATGTAATAGGTATAAGATGTGCTTCATATGAAGCAGTTGCAAGTTGAGCAAGGTACAGTATGTGCATTATAACAGCTATCAGCTGTTCAGCAAGCATAATGGGTAGATAACAGAGTAGATAATAGAGTAGATAATAGGAAAGTTGAATTTCTAATTGCCTCGATTAAACAGCATTGTTTTCTTTCTTGTAAACGATGTACATCTTTAGACATCTTGGTAAATGTTGCAGCCGTACTTTATGGATGAGTTGTATTTGAGGGAAGAAAGGCACCTTTTGATTTTATGGTCAGTTAGTCAAGAGTCAGGGTGATTGAGAATGAAAGAAGAAACATTGTTTCCACAAAATAAGTTATATCTTTTAACTGGACTGAATTTTGTGGATGGCTTACATTTAATACAAGAAAGACCTGTTGGTTTTAGATTCAAAAGGTTAAGTATCTGACCAGCAAAAGAGGTTTTTATATAGTAGAAGTAGAATAGTACTGTTGACCATAATCTTGTTACAACATTTACCACATGGTGGGTGTAAAATATACTATTTACCGTAATCTTGTTACAACATTTACCACATGGTGGGTGTAAAATATACTATTTACCGTAATCTTGTTACAACATTTACCAAATGGTGGGTGTAAAATATACTATTTACAGTAATCTTGTTACAACATTTACCACATGGTGGATAAAATATACTATTTATGGTAATCTTGTTGCAACAATTACCATATGGTGGGTGTAAAATATACTATTTACATTAATCTTGTTACAGCTTAAGTTTCAACTGGTCCATAATAGTTTTGCTGGCACTGGATTCTAATGTGTACTATAATCTGTTTGCCATCAATTGAATGACCATAACATTCAGTTTTGTCCATCTTTTATATGTGCTGACAGTTCTGACAAGCCTTATATTTAAGTTATAAATGGACATACATGGTATAATGATTCCAGAATTTGTAAGGACTTGTTAACATTTTGGCCCAATACTTTAATAATTCACAAACAAAGACTATGGATGAATTCCCATGTGTTACCCAGATGATGCAACAGCACAAGGACAAGATGTGATTGGTTGCCATGTGTCATGAGCTGCATGAGATTGCTGTGTTGGCCCTAGCGATTGCACCGTCCAGTACATCTATACAAAGCACATTATTTCTATTATTAACTTGAGTAATACTTGTTTGCTTCTTATGATTAGCCAGTTATGCAGAATGTATATAAAAATGATGATGAATGTGAAAACAATTTTGTAACCCGGAAGCTAATATAAACTACCTTGCACATGTCCAAGTATGTACTCATGTTCAACTCACATAAACTTTAAAATTCTTAGATTTGTCCTGTAGGTTTCACGCAATTTCAGTTGCTTGGACTGTAGTCAGAGTGCAGACAACACACTATAATTGTAAATTGCTAACTTCCTTTTCAGTATGTGATGGTGGCCCCAAACCAGGGCCAGGTTTTAAAGGGCTTGTTTGTCCCCTACTGTGATGGCTGTGGCCCAAAACAGTTAATGCAGGCAGTAGGGGTTATTGGAGCTATTATCATGCCCCACAACATGTATCTACATTCTGCTTTGGTCAAGGTAAGGGACTATAGATGGAGGTCTTACTATATGCATCATACAACTATTAAACTTTTTGTATATTATGTTAATTATACAAGTCCAATCACTTGTACCTCATTCTCATTAGGCTGAAATATTTGCATGACATGGTCTTTTTTAAGGAAAGAAAGCCAGAGAACTCTGTAGGAAGCCTTCAAGATTGACTGGGTTATATGCCAGTGCCAAACAAATTGTATGTGCAAGGTATTAAGTAAATACATTTGATATGCCTACATTTGCAGTTATTTCTTAACAGTTACACACATATATGCACACAATGAGTAAACCTTACCCAAACAGTCACAATGAGTAAACCTTACCCAAACAGTCACAATGAGTAAACCTTGCCGAACAGTCACAATGAGTAAACCTTGCTGAACAGTCACAATGAGTAAACCTTACCCAAACAGTCACAATGAGTAAACCTACCCAAACAGTCACAATGAGTAAACCTTGCCGAACAGTCACAATAAGTAAACCCTGCCCAAACAGTCACAATGAGTAAACCTTGCTGAACAGTCACAATGAGTAAACCTTGCCCAAACAGTCACTTGGTTTCAGTGACCATACTCATTTATCCAGAATGGAATTTCCTCAGTAAAAGCCTAGTGTTAAATGGTTGCCGTCCTTCTTAAGTCAGTTGCCAGTGTCTCATAACCAAACAGTGGTTTCTTACCACTTTAAGCAGTTAATCAAGTATAATGACCTTGCAGATGAAGCATTTGTTTTCCCAAGAAATGCATTATTTAGGTATGGACATGTGATGTAAATTATTGTGTTATATTAAGCATCTCTTATCTTATGTTCACCATACTTGAATCAGTCTGTCAATGTAATTTTAAATTTGCTAATGTCTCAATTGCTATTTTTGCTAAAGATTTGAATAAAGCCTTAATATTGCTTGGAAAATTCTTTGTTGGGGTAAATTAGTGAAATAAATCATAATTCTTGTGTCCCAAACATTCACATGTGCACACGCAATTTTGGTGGGAGATATGCTGACGATAGTACTACAGTGAAACCCCGCTATAACGCGATAATTGGGGTCCAAAAAATTGGATCGCATTAATAACGGGGTCATGTTAATGCAGGGTTTTACAGTATTTTACTTTTTTCAGAGAACAATGCATTGGCACATATACATGTATTCATGTATAATGTATATCATGAATTATGTATCAATACCATTTACTATCATGCCTTCGTGGTATGCACTTCATCCATAATGCATGTAATTCCATTGAAAAATTGCACACAGATTTAAATATTCAATAATTTTGTCACAGATCATTGTGTCTGAATTCAACATCTAATATATAGCATGAATAGAGTATTAACACCGTTTACTTACCGTCTGATATCGTACCATTGTGGCATGCAGTTAATCCATAATATATGTAATTCCATTGCAAAAATCACATACATATTTAAACTATTCAATAATTTTGTCACAGATCATTATGTGTCTGAATTCAATGGGAAAAATTAACAGCAAAATTAGGTTAAGAAAGACGAAGCACATGTACGGTTCACTACGTTCCAGGGTCTATGAATGGTGTCGGTACAAAATTTATACTGCTAAAATTTTCTCATATGCGTTTCCATGTACCTTTATCCATTGTAAATTTCCAATAATTAACACTTTTACGCCTATTCGTTTGAACGACTACAGCAAGAATAATTAACAATCAACACGTGCTTTCAGCATGCATATAACTTTTACTTCTTCAGATTTTGTGAATATCAAAAGAAACAGGTGAAAACTACTATACTAATCATTTCGCAAAGTGCAAAGTCAATCTGGTTGCATGACTCCATAATTTTAAATTTCATCATTTCTTAAAAAATCTGTCTAGTGGAGTCTGCTTCTTTGCCATGAACTGTTCACTTCTAGCAAAATCAAGAATGCTTCTAAGTTGGAGGATTTTGATGCTGTCCACATCTTGAGTTTACATCCACCTCAAACTGGCTTCTAGGTGTTCTACTGCCTCTGACACTTTTGGTGGGGGAGTTTCATACCCTTTAATTTTCCAGCTAATAAAGTGGACATTATTTACTGGTCAACTGATTGCATCTAATAACACCGCCAAGCTCAGCAAACATGTTGGCGGCTTCTGTTTTTTGATGTTTATTAAATTGTGAGAATCTTTTATCAACCACCGCATTGTCTGCTGCTTGGTTGTGTATGCAGTTAAAGAAGAAACACGTCAGCTATTGTTTGAGCAACGATTGTATACAGAATTAATTGAAGACAATAACAAAGATGACTTACTGGCTTTACTCATGGATCTGTAATAAGTAACATTCCTGATAATGTTTATTTTGGCATAACACTTCAGGAACCTGGTAAAATTGTTAAATTTCAGAAGCCATGCCATGATTGTATTATATTTGAATTCATACGCGAACTCTTCCCCAAAATGATAATAAACGTTTTACACACTATTTCTCGTACTTTAAAATAAAAAAAATTTCCAGGTATGAGAAAAATACATGTACATATATTTAAAATTTCAGGAATCATGCCACAATTGTATTGTATTCGAATTCATAAGCGATCTCTTCCCCAAAATGGTAATAAATTTTTTGTACACTATTACACATACTATGAACAAAAAAATATTTTTCATGTGCAAATGAATATATGAAAATTCTGGAGCCCCGCCATGACTGCGTTATATCCGAATTTGCGTTATAACATGGCACATTATAGCGGGGTCGCACTGTATTTGATTTCATCAGAAAAGATTGTAATAGAGAACTAATTTTACACTGACAGTGATTTAGTTTATTAAATCTGACCTGCTCAAAAATTTCTATCAGTGTTTGCTGCATAATAATGGCCAGGGAGTGAAGATCATGGTAAGCTATTCCTGTGTATTGTTTATAATCATATTGACCTTTCAAACACTGATCATACCTGTCGGATAGATGCATTGTAGTTATTGTCAATTAAAAATTGTGAAATGCAAGATTATGGATTGGAAAGATCTGCATCAATATATATATATTTAATGGTTTGATAAAAAATAACAGAATCATAATACAGTAGAACCTCTGTTGAAAGATCACCCCATCTGCCAGAAAATATGGTCTCACAAGACAGGTGGTCTCTCAGTACAGGACATAGCATCATAATATCAATCAATCTGTGTATCTGGTCTCTCATGGTAATGGTCTTTCAAGATAGGTTGAACTGTATACATACCAAATCATAATTAAATATTTGTCCACGTTTGAGGTGAAAACATTAAAAGACATTTACACTGAGTTGCTCTTTTGAATCCAGAAAATAGACAATAGACCAAAATTACAGTCACTATTTCATCTATTTCTGTTGATTCAGAATTGTCAAAGAATTCTATCTTGGATTTTGCAGGAACATA
>JAECUM010003378.1:0-36655 GCA_016617855.1 Megalonaias nervosa | reverse complement strand
GACTACCCCTTACTTTGATGTTTGTCTGGCAAATTTGGCTGAATAGTTATATACATCTTTTCTGTGTAGGCAATTTGGCTAGTTATATCTTTTCTGTATGGCAAATTGTGGATTTCGGTAGGTATTTACATCTTTCCTTCTTCTCTCTCCTGGTCGGCTCTACTTTTGGATCTTCTTTATTTCTGCTTTCTTTAGTTATCTGTATTCTTTTATTTCCTTTCTTGGATTGTATTCTTCATTATTTGTTGCAACTTTTCATGCTGTTTCTTTTCTTCATTGCTGTTTCTCCTTCCTTATCATGGTGCTGTTCATTCATGGTGTTTGTTCTGTCTATTAGTGTGCGTCAGTGTGTTATTGATGTTATTAACTTAGTGTAGCTTAATGTATAGTTTATTTCTCATTCAGATTTGACCGTATATATTCCTTTAATCTTATGGCCAATATCACCTCTATAAGGTTGTTTTAGTACGCTCTTAGCGCTGTTCTACGACAAGTACTTTAGTGTGGGAAACCTGAAATTCCATACCGTATACTTCGATATAGCTGAATTCATACAGCGGTATAGTAGTGAATGGTATGTCAGTAATAGAATGATTCATTAATGGGCATATACGGTTGGCTAGCGAGATAAGCCTACTTCAGTACTGAGTGCTGTATAATGTTACAGTCCTATGTGGTTAGAATAATTTGATTGGTTGTTGGACTTTGGAGATTTCAATCCTTTTTCATGTCATAGATGTACAGAATTTATAAAAATGTATTAAAAATTATTGTCGTTTAAGGCAAGGTCCTATTTTATTGGTTAGACGGTGTTAAACTAGGCAATGTTATCGTCGTTTAATAAGATTATTGTGAGTAGTGAAATGATAAGGATGATTGTAATTGTAATTTTATTTGTAATTGTAGAATGCATGCTAGGGATTAAAACGGTGTTATTTTTCGATTTTACTATGACGGGTATGTGTAAGGATAACTTTATTGGGTTAAAATGTTAATAGATTGGTATTGATATATGGTCCTTTATGTTAAACTTTATTGTCGTTTAAAGTAAGGGCACATTTTATTGATTGAATGGTGTTTAAACTAGTACGATGAACTACCTCTCTTTAATTAAATTAAATTAATGTAAATCATGGAAAAGTTTTTAAACTAGTACGATCAACTACCTTCTTTAATTAAAATAACTAAATGTAAATCATGGAAAAGTTTTGTAATAGTAATTGTATTCTAATTATAATTTTAGTTGTGATTGTATTTGTAAAATGCTTTCTTTACCTTATGCGATGTATGCGCGGTGTAGTCTGTCCAGTCCATGGTCAGTTTCCTTTATTCCTTTGTTCTGAGTTGTGACCCCCTGTAGCTGCGGCCATATGCTTCTTAGAGTTGATTGCTGTTTTTGTCCTGGGATCACAATTTCGGCAAAAACCTGGAATAAATCCTGTGTGAATATCCTTTTTCATCTGTTTTGTTGTTTTTCCTCACTTTTCTTGAAGTTTCTTGAAGTATAAATCCAAGAAATTTGTTGAAAGCGAGAGCAGCTTGACACACGTCCGTCCTCTTCCACACCCACGGCCAAATCCCCGCATGGTCAAGATTCGGATTATAGTCGCGTATGCACTCTGTGCTTTTGCGACTGGTTGTGGCCCTAGGCTGGGCGACAGTCCCCTTAAAGGGGCGCTTGGTCCTGAGCTGGACCTTTCTGCAGTTAGGCCCCGAGCTGGGCCCTTCTGCATTTTGCCTCGTTATCCTATCAATATGGACGCACCTACCTCGCTCCCAAACGGCAGACCCACCACCAGGTCTCCCACCCCGACCGCATCCCCCACCCCACCCGCCACCAAAGATCAATCCACCCTGCTTTATCTCAGCCGGGCAGACTTTTGATCAAATCCTTTCCAGTTGTGCCTACTGGTGTCCTTATACCAACATTGTGTGAGCCACCTGTGCAATTGCTCAAATGTTACAGAGTTGTGAATTTAGAAGATATTCTTGTGTTGGAATTTTGCGTACTTAGCGTACTTATATTGGCCAAAAGGTTTTCCAATCAGCTGGATGTGAGTCATCCGTTAAATTTTAGCACCGCTTAGATATTTTTGGTTGCCGATTTTGAGTCGCCGTCCAAAAGGATCATGATTGCATTGTGGTGGTCTTCGAAAACCCCGCATGGTCAGATTCGGATTATAGTCGCGTATGCACTCTGTGCTTTTGCGACTGGTTGTGGCCCTAGGCTGGGCGACAGTCCCCTTAAGGGGGCGCTTGGTCCTGAGCTGGACCTTTCTGCAGTTAGGCCCCGAGCTGGGCCCTTCTGCTTTTTGCCTCGTTATCCTATCAATATGGACGTACCTACCTCGCTCCCAAACGGCAGACCCACCACCAGGTCTCCCACCCCGGCCGCATCCCCCACCCCACCCGCCACCAAAGATCAATCCGCCCTGCTTTATCTCAGCCGGGCAGATTGTTGGTCAAATCCTTTCCAGTTGTGCCTACTGGTGTCCTTATACCAACATTGTGTGAGTCACCTGTGCAATTGATCAAATGTTACAGAGTTGTGAATTTAAAATATATTCTTGTGTTGGAATTTTGCGTACTTAGCGTACTTATATTGGCCAAAAGGTTTTCCAATCAGCTGGATATGAGTCATCCGTTAAATTTTAGCACCGCTTAGATATTTTTGGTTGCCGATTTTGAGTTGCCGTCCAAAAGGATCATGTTCGCATTGTGGTGGTCTTCAAAAACGAAAGTGAAGACTTTAGTTGTTTTTTGTGGGTCAGCAGGCAGAGCCGCCTGGACTGTCCCTTGCCTTTGAGCTTGTCCGTGTCCGGGGGGGGGGGTTATGGGACAGCAGGGGGTGTCCGGAGGGGGGTGTCCTGGACTGTCCCTTACCTTTGATTCGATACATGTACTGGGGTTTTGTGGGGTAGCAGGTAGAGCTTCCTGGACTACCCCTTACTTTGATGTTTGTCTGGCAAATTTGGCTGAATAGTTATATACATCTTTTCTGTGTAGGCAATTTGGCTAGTTATATCTTTTCTGTATGGCAAATTGTGGATCTCGGTAGTTATTTACATCTTTCCTTCTGCTCCTTCTTCTCTCTCCTGGTCGGCTCTATTTTTGGATCTTCTTTATTTCTGCTTCCTTTAGTTATCTATATTCTTTTATTTCCTTTCTTGGATTGTTTTCTTCATTATTTGCTGCAACGTTTCATGCTGTTTCTTTTCTTCATTGCTGTTTCTCCTTCCTTATCATGGTGCTGTTCATTCATGATGTTTGTTCTGTCTATTAGTGTGCGTCACTGTGTTATTGATGTTATTAGCTTAGTGTAGCTTAATGTATGGTTTATTTCCCATTCAGATTTGACCGTATATATTCCTTAATCTTATGGCCAATATCACCTCTATAAGGTTGTTTTAGTACGCCCTTAGCGCTGTTCTACGACAAGTACTTTAGTGTGGGAAACCTGAAATTCCATACCGTATACTTCGATATAGCTGAATTCATACAGCGGTCTAGTAGTGGGTGGTATGTCAGTAATAGAATGTTTCATTAATGGGCATATACGGTTGGCTAGCGAGATAAGCCTACTTCAGTACTGAGTGCTGTATAATGTTACAGTCCTATGTGGTTAGAATAATTTGATTGGTTGTTGGACTTTGGAGATTTCAATCCTTTTTCATGTCATAGATGTACAGAATTTATAAGAATGTATTAAAATTTATTGTCGTGTAAGGCAAGGTCCTATTTTATTGGTTAAACGGTGTTGAACTAGGCAATGTTATCGTCATTTAGTAAGATTATGTGAGTAGTGAAATGATAAGTATGATTGTATTTGTAATTTTATTTGTAATTGTTGAATGCATGCTAGGGATTAAAACGGTGTAATTATTCGATTTTACTATGACGGGGTATGTGTATGGATAACTTTATTGGGTTAAAGTGTTAATAGATTGTTATTGATATATGGTCATTTATGTTAAACTTTATTGTCATTTAAAGCGAGGGCATATTTTATTGATTGAATGGTGTTTAGACTAGTACGATCTACTACCTTTCTTTAATTAAATTAACTTAATATAAATCATGGAAAAGTTTTTAAGCTAGTACGATCAACTACCTTTCTTTAATTAAATTAAATATTTGAAATTATGGAAAAGTTTTGTAATTGTATTCTAATTATAATTTTAGTTGTGATTGTATTTGTAATTGTATTTGTAAAATGCTTCTTTACCTTATGCGATGTGTGCGCGGTGTAGTCTGTCCAGTCCATGGTCAGTTTCCTTTGTTCCTTTGTTCTGAGTTGTGACCCCCTGTAGCTGCAGCCATGTGCTTCTTAGTGTTGATTGTTGTTTTTGTCCTGGGATCACAATTTTGGTGAAAAACCTGGAATAGATCCTGTGTGTATATCCTTTTTCACCTGTTTTGTTGTTTTTCCTCACTTTTCTTGAAGTATAAATTCAAGAAATTTGTTGAAAGCGAGAGCAGCATGGCACACGTCCGTCCCCCACCTCCACACACGGCCCCCCCACCCCGCATGGTCAAATGTTTCGGATTATAGTCGCGTATGCACTCTGTGCTTTTGCGACTGGTTGTGGCCCTAGGCTGGGCGACAGTCCCCTTAAGGGGGCGCTTGGTCCTGAGCTGGACCTTTTTGCAGTTAGGCCCCGAGCTGGGCCCTTCTGCATTTTGCCTCGTTATCCTATCAATATGGACGCACCTACCTCGCTCCCAAACGGCAGACCCACCACCAGGTCTCCCACCCCGGCCGCATCCCCCACCCCACCCGCCACCAAAGATCAATCCGCCCTGCTTTATCTCAGCCGGGCAGATTGTTGGTCAAATCCTTTCCAGTTGTGCCTACTGGTGTCCTTATACCAACATTGTGTGAGCCACCTGTGCAATTGATCAAATGTTACAGAGTTGTGAATTTAGAAGATATTCTTGTGTTGGAATTTTGCGTACTTAGCGTACTTATATTGGCCAAAAGGTTTTCCAATCCGCTGGATGTGAGTCATCCGTTAAATTTTAGCACCGCTTAGATATTTTTGGTTGCCGATTTTGAGTCGCCGTCCAAAAAGATCATGTTTGCATTGTGGTGGTCTTCAAAAACGAAAGTGAAGACTTTAGTTGTTTTTTGTGGGTCAGCAGGCAGAGCCGCCTGGACTGTCCCTTGCCTTTGAGCTTGTCCGTGTCCGGGGGGGGGGGTTATGGGACAGCAGGGGGGTGTCCGGAGGGGGGTGTCCTGGACTGTCCCTTACCTTTGATTCGATACATGTACTGGGGATTTATGGGGTAGCAGGTAGAGCTTCCTGGACTACCCCTTACTTTGATGTTTGTCTGGCAAATTTGGCTGACTAGTTATATACATCTTTTCTGTGTAGGCAATTTGGCTAGTTATATCTTTTCTGTATGGCAAATTGTTGATTTCGGTAGTTATTTACATCTTTCCTTCTGCTCCTTCTTCTCTCTCCTGGTCGGCTCTATTTTTGGATCTTCTTTATTTCTGCTTCCTTTTGTTATCTGTATTCTTTTATTTCCTTTCTTGGTTTGTTTTCTTCATTATTTGCTGCAACGTTTCATGCTGTTTCTTTTCTTCGTTGCTGTTTCTCCTTCCTTATCATGGTGCTGTTCATTCATGGTGTTTGTTCTGTCTATTAGTGTGCGTCAGTGTGTTATTGATGTTATTAACTTAGTGTATCTTAATGTATAGTTTATTTCTCGTTCAGATTTGACCGTATATATTCCTTAATCTTATGGCCAATATCTCCTCTATAAGGTTGTTTTAGTACGCCCTTAGCGCTGTTCTACGACATGTACTTTAGTGTGGGAAACCTGAAATTCCATACCGTATACTTCGATATAGCTGAATTCATACAGCGGTCTAGTAGTGAGTGGTATGTCAGTAATAGAATGATTCATTTATGGGCATATACGGTTGGCTAGCGAGATAAGCCTACTTCAGTACTGAGTGCTGTATAATGTTACAGTCCTATGTGGTTGGAATAATTTGATTGGTTGTTGGACTTTAGAGATTTCAATCCTTTTTCATGTCATAGATGTACAGAATTTATAAGAATGTATTAAGAATTAATGTCGTTTAAGGCAAGGTCCTATTTTATTGTAATTTGTAATTGTAGAATGCATACTAGTGATTAAAACGGTGTTATTATTCGATTTTACTATGACGGGTTATGTGTAGGGATAACTTTATAGGGTTAAAATGTTAATAGATTGGTATTGATATATGGTCCTTTATGTTAAACTTTATTGTCGTTTAAAGTAAGGGCACATTTTATTGATTGAATGGTGTTTAAACTAGTACGATCAACTACCTCTCTTTAATTAAATTAAATTAAGGTAAATCATGGAAAAGTTTTTAAACTAGTACGATCCACTACCTTTCTTTAATTAAATTAAATAAATGTAATTCATGGAAAAGTTTTTTAATTGTAATTGTATTCTAATTATATATTTAGTTGTGATTGTATTTGCAAAATGCTTTCTTTACCTTATGCGATGTGTGCGCGGTGTAGTCTGTCCAGTCCATGGTCAGTTTCCTTTGTTCCTTTGTTCTGAGTTGTGACCCCCTGTAGCTGCGGCCATGTACTTCTTAGAGTTGTTTGCTGTTTTTGTCCTGGGATCACAATTTCGGTGAAAAACCTGGAATAAATCCTGTGTGTATATCCTTTTTCACCTGTTTTGTTGTTTTTCCTCACTTTTCTTGAAGTTTCTTGAAGTATAAATCCAGGAAATTTGTTGAAAGCGAGAGCAGCATGGCACACGTCCAAATATAGTGTACATTTCAACACACGGCCAAATATATCGACCCCCTATAACCAGTAAACGGATTATAGTCGCGTATTGCTCGATGGCTTCTGCGACTGCTTGCGATCCTAGGCTGAACCGCTGTCCCTTTAAGAGGGCACTTGGCCCCGGTCTGGGCCTTTTGACCTTTTAGTACCCGTCCGGACGCACTCCATCACCCCCAACTGACAGACCCAGCAACCAAATCCCCTGCCCGGGCCCCACCACAACCACCCCAGAAACAGCCCACACACCCCCACCCCTATACCAGACCCCTACCACAAGTAACCGAGTCAAACCCCAAGACAGGCAACAACCAAACCCCACCCCCCACCCCCAGAGGGCGGTGATTCAAGTCCCGTACGGACCAAACCAAAAAAGAAAGCCACCAGAAAAAGAGCAGCCAACAGCCCCCAGGCGAAGACTCCAGAGCCAGTTCCAGTCCATGTCTCAGCTTGCTTCCTTGATGTTGATGGTCCTCTCCGAAGGCCCCCAAGTCACCCAAAAAAGCCTTGATACCCCTAAATCAGTTTAATCAAATTCAATCCAGTTGTGACTATGGATATCCCTATACCAGAAGTGTGTGAGCCACCTATGCAATTGATCCAATAGTTGGGAGTAGCAGCAGGAAGGGTGAGCAGACCACTATTATAATTAAGACAAATTTTAGTGATAATTGAGGCAAGTGGTCTGTTCGACTGCCGTACCGCGAAATCATTTGTCTTAATCATCAGGCAAACATATTCATTACCAAATGTCTGTCCACCACCCCCCCACCCCTTGCTGCGGTGGACCCTATAACTTGGTTTTCGAGCAAATTTTGCATTATGATTAAGACAAATGTGTAAGGTTCGACTGCCATATCGTGCATATCCCCCCCTTCTTGTCTGCTGTTATCTTACACACACATGTGGTCATTCATCCTTCCTGCTGCTTACATGTACTGAGATAGGTATGCGTACCGATTTTTCAAGGACATGTGTGGTAGTTCAAACAATAGCTGTGTTTATCGCCGCGGATATCTCCCCGGAGATAGGTATTTGTGTGCAGTTTATTTCCGTGTTTTAATTTTAAATATAATACATTTTAATCGGTTCATATATATAATGGCAAAATATCTTAATAAAATTATAAATATTTATTTATTTGTAAAATCAGATATCAAATGCTATTGCACAATAATCACATATAATAATTTCTAAAACGTATATCCGTAGTCGAGTTCGTTAGCTCAATGTTAAAGTTGCTGGAAACTTTAATACTGATGTTTGCGGTTCGACCCCAGATCTCGCCGAGATGGGTTCGGGTCCCCGGGTCGCCCATATCTTTTAATAAGTAGGGGTGGGGGGAGGCATCCCCTGAGATTTCGATAAACCACCACGTATCTCGTGGTCGGATTCTATTTTGGAATTCTACCCCGGGGTTTCTTGGGGGTTTTATCGAAATCGCAATGCCTAGACAGTCTTCTGAATTGCTAATATTTCGCTTTCGTCAATTAGAAATTCGCCGGGAGGTGTGTCTATGCAAATTTGCCCCCCCCCCCTAAAATAATCAGTAGTATGCCTTGAGCTCTCTGCCCCATGGAAGAACCCCCAAATAAACATCCAGAAAGGGTGTTAGCCAAAAGAAACAGAACATGGGCGTGCCGCATAATACGTCATAAGAGAGACGACAATGTAAGGACCCCATGAAAGTCACACAGGCTATCGAGGGGCCCCATTGAAGGGTAACCGCTGGGATCTACTGATTATTTTTGATAAATTAAAATACAGACAAACATGCATACATACAGACATACATAGAAAGGGGAAATAATTATCTAGCAGAGGAGGAGCAGAGTTAATCACAGATTAACCAAAGATTTTATCTAGACCTATACGATATCTGGATCTTGGATCATGTAGATTTATTGTAATAAATCCAAACGGAACAGCTTGTGCAGCTTGTGCTTTTGAAAAGAAGTTTCTGAATTTCATCATATCCATATCCCCTGAACACCAAGTATAATAAATATTCTGTAAAGTATAATTATCTACTCCATTAAACACAACCAAAATATTACAGTTGTCTCTGATCACTTTAGGTATTTGTGTATATCTTTGTGTAACATAAACGTCAGTATTTTTGTGACGACCTCGAGAAAATATTCTAGCTGGATTTGTTTGTCTGTCCAACATAACGTCATCGTACACCACTAAATTATTAATAAATCCATCTAGGTCATCTACAGATGGGGCCTCATCAATATCGGTGATAAAGTCAACAACATCGTCTCCGTCTTTATTAACTGATTTCACTTTCTCATTAAAATCTTTAAGTACTTCGTAACAGTGCTGATCATCTACGGATGGTGCTACTAAATACAATTTACTCCATTTTAACCATCGCATTATTAAATTTAATAATAGTTGTGTTTTACCTGATCCAGATGGATCTATTATAATCATTCTTATCGAATTTGGTAATGCTGAATGGTGCTTTACTGGCTCCTGTTTTCGTGTCGCCGAAAAATCAATTATATCCATATTATTAATAACATGAGTCTATATTGTGTTCGATGTAGATTATCTACACCCACTACTGGACTGACAACAATAATAACAAAAAATAAACGACGTGCATTAACAGGTAAATGTGTAAAATGCGGCACGAAAAAATATAAATTTATCTCCATGTCTGATTCCCTGACAAAGCCAGGTACAAAGACAGGTGGAGATATAGCCGCTTTATTAGGAAAATTACCAGGAACTCCGTGGGCTAAATATGCCGGTGAGAAACACTTACCAGGATATAATTATTGTGGTCCTGGAACCCGACTTGACATCCGACTTGATGATCAAGATCTACCAAGACCAGGAGAGTATCCAGTAAATAAGATTGATCAAGCGTGTCATGTTCATGATGTTGCGTATAAAAGTAAAGATTTACAACAAAGGCATCTCGCAGATGTAAAATTGATTCATGCATTAAATTCTATACCTAATAAATCTGTCAGAGATAAATTAGCTACTTTTCTAGTAAAATCTGCCATGAAAAGTAAAATAATGTTAGGGGCTGGTAATTAATTATATAAATATTATAATGGAATCCATTTATTATAGCCCAAGAGGATATTGGAGAGGTAAAGCAGCAATCAGTAAATTATCTGAAGCAGCAAAAGTCTCACATTCTGTTGCTGCAGCGTGGTTAGCACGACAGGCAATATGGCAAATTTATCTACCACCACCTAAAAATATTCAATATGCACATTTTGATGTCAGCGTCCCTAATGAGGTTCATCAAGCAGATATTTTGTTTTTACCACACGATACCATTTAAAATTGGTAAACGTCAGTCACGCACATACAAATACGCATTAACTGTCGTTGACGTTGCAAGTAGATATAAAAAGCTGAACCATTATCAACAAAGACAGCGTCTGAAGTTTCATCTGCGTTTGAACGAATTTATCAGCGAGGACCTTTGCGATGGCCACAGTTATTACAGGTTGATCCTGGCAAAGAATTTCTAGGAGTAGTATTATCGTTAATGAAGAAACATAACGTTAAAATCAGACGAGGACATACTGAAATTCATCGTGATCAGGCAATTGTTGAACGATTTAATCGAACACTTGCCGAGCGGTTATTTGGATACCAATATGCAAAAGAAATATCTACTAACTTTAAATCTGGTGAGCGATCTCGTGAATGGGTTGCAAGGTTACCAAGTGTGATAGCTGCATTAAATAATGAAATTACTCGTTCAACTTCCATGAAACCTTCTATTGCGATCACAAAAAATATATACCCCGTAGTAATGACAGACAACAACCTCAACCAGTATTAGGTAATGCAACTGTAAGATATTTATACGAACCTGGTGAACTTGAAGGCGGTAAAAAAAGAACAACCGATCCTATCTGGAGTGTGACTACACATACAATTTCTAGTGTGGTTAGATCCACTGGTAGACCTCCAATTTACAGATTAGATTCGAGAGCCCCTCAACGTGGATTTGTACGTGAACAATTACAGGTAATTCCTAAAGACACACAATTACCACCACATACAATTACATAACCAGAACCAGGGCGTCCAGCGCCCCGACGTCGATTACATTCAAGACAGGTCAGCATCACATTATCACGTGTATGACCAAGATCACTATTAATTCTATCTACGGTAAATTGTCTTGGATTATTATTCGAATATTGCCACAACATATTACAGTTACAACTTGCACAATTATTATTCTGTTGTGTTTTTAGTTTTATAATAAATTCAACATCAATATCAAAGTCACGCTTATTTTTTTTATCACACTGCTTATAACCAGATAGTTTTTTTCTTATTACGTCATTGCTAACAGTCTGATCATTATTTTCTATGAAATTAATAATAACCCTATGTAGTTGAGATATTCTTCTGACTCTAGAAACTGCGAGATAAACTAAATTCGACCATTCGATCCGATCATCTATAATCCAAATATTTGTATCAGAAATAGTTAACCCCTGTGACGAGTGAATAGTTATAGCGTATCCTAACGTCCACGGTGATTTATTCATATTCAGCGCATTCTCAACGACATTAATATCGACTAAAATAATATCATTCAAGACAAGATTCTGTACTCGGACACTTTCAGTGTCTCCACCAGGAATTTCAACATCAATATTCTGTCGTCGAGTATCTGCTGGGCGATAACACAAAGGTACAGGTAGATCTGAAAACTTTTCTTTATGTAACAGAAATAATTTATTCTGTAGTTCATCACGAACTATCTTTCTACTTGCAACTATTAAATCAGCGGGATTCCATAAATTTAGAAAATCACTCATAGAAGTCTCTGGAATTACTCCTCGCATTATTTCACATTGTACTCTGTCTGGTTGTAGTCTGATTAGTCTTTTAAATTCCTTCAGAGGTTCATCAATAGCTCTATGGTCATCATTTATTTCTTCATAATAATCTACGTTATTCTTCAACCATTCATGTGGAGACTGTCCAATAAAGGGTGGTGGTTGACCATGATCACCACACATTATTATAGCAGTATTCTTCGTCAATAACCATTCAAGAAATGTTTTTAATATTTCTAACGACACCGTGCATATCTCGTCCATATAATATATTTAGGTATATATTTTTCACCCATTCTCTCAGGAGTCCATGTGTCTCCACACCATCTAAAGAAACTATGATAAGTACACGATTTTACTCCTCGCTCTTTTATTTCTCTGGCGAGTTTATGTGTCGGTGTCAAAACAATTATATCCGAATTATTATTCATGAATAATTTAATCACACGCGTTGTTTTACCTGAACCACCACATCCGTTAAGATAAACAGTTTTATGTCTAGCCACAGGATCATATACAGATGGTGCTGATGATTTTGATATTTGATTATTATTTTTGTGATATATTTCCTTAATTTCAACGTCGGCAGATTCAGAATAACTAAGTATATTTTCTTGTTTTATTCTCCATGACCCCCATTCACCATTACCAAGTAGCGGTTTTAATAAATCCGTATATTTTTTATTTATATAAAACGAATCCGTGGCGACTCTGACAGCATCACGAGAAAATCTATTTATCATAGACAGTAGATTTATAGAAACATATGCCAACATAGATGATCTTAAATGAGTAAATTGTGGTGAGTCACCATCAAGATAACTCACAATTGTACCTAGTTTGGTTCCGTCTGACAAATAAGCATTACTCCGATTTATAAATATGTTTTTTTCTGTTGTATCAGCAATTATAAAATCGAGTTCAGCATCGTCCATAATTAATCTTGTACAGTGTCTTTTATGATCATAGGCTCCTCCTTGAGTAAATTTACCAATTATCTTTCTACCAAGATCTTTTGCAAATTTTTCATCATGCTCGTCTCTGCATTTACGTATATTATTAGTAATTTTAATAATGTCATCTTCATTAAGATTAGGAAATTCTTTCCTGGCATCATCAATATTAAATCTATTTGGTTCTGGTAACCAAATTTGTTTCTGTGGACTATATGATATAATGGCCTCACTCACCTGTAAAGATATTAAAATTCCAACATCAAGGATATATCGCAATAGTACTATTGGAACCCAACATCGCTCTGAAAAATGTCTTCCAAACCAAGTATAAGTAATCGGATGGAGATTTTCTGCAAATTCGAATGATTCTACATGAGCAAATCCTGTTAAATCAAAATCTGGTAAATGTCCGTTTATTGCAACCCTGGTCATTTCGTGTGATGGATGTCCGAATCTCTTAAAGTATTTAGAACATTCTCCGTATCCAAGAAAACTTCCAGGATAACATGCTACCATATCGACGGATATAACGTCACTATAGTTGTATTTAGTATTCCATAATCCTCCGTGTCCATATTCTACGCAGCTTTTATGAATATCTTCAAGAAATTCCGATCGTGTTGGTTTCCATAAATTTTTCTCCTGAGCAAAATGAGCCGCTACGGATGGAACTGTAAAACAATTATTTAATAATTGTCTAACTTTGACATCGTCTGAAGTATACTTCAGCGCAATATTTTCCATTTCTACATTAAGAGATTCTATACGGTAAATATCACCATTAGGCCGTACAAACTGATCGTAATTATCATATTCCGAACTCTGAAATAACCAAACGGACACAGGGTCACTTTTACTGATATTTCTGATAAAATCAAATATATGACCATCATAAAATTTAACTTTTCTATCTCGTGGAAATATTGTTACTGCTGAGGTCCATGCGTGCGAATTATGATCAATAATATCTATTGGAGCTCCATTTTTTGTGTATTTTGGTTTATATAAAATCTCTCCTGTCAGCGTTTTTACTGTTATTGGGAATTTCAATTTCTTTTCTAGTTCAGCGACATCTTTAATAGATGCTCCGGTATCTTTAACTGATTCTGCCCAAGTATTTATTTTTTACGTCGTAAATCTGTTAAACCATTACCACGTATCGCATTTGTAAAATGTTCTGTAACTCGTTCAGCTACACAGTTTATTCTTGATTCTGACAATTTCATAGGTTTTAGATCCCCGACGTCAGATTTATTATTCAGCGGATATATTGCATATACGACTGCAGTAACTGGGTAGCTCCGTTCATAATATACCTTATCAATACCAGTCAGTATTCCGGGCTTAGATTTATTATTTAAGAGAACAATATTATTTCCTGACTGTATATGTACTGGATCGCGTTTGTCACGAATAATCCAAATATCTTCTTTTGTATTTACAATAAATTTTATTAAAATAAAATATTTTTGATCATCAAGGTAATTAATAATTATTTTTCCTCGTTTGTCATTCATTATATTAGTAACATTTCCGACTCTGAATGTTGACCATACATGAGCAGCACCATCGTCACGAAATTCATTTTTTGCTTCACGAATACGTTCGGTTATATCCTCATCTGTTAATGCCAGATCTTGCATCAAAGTACTATATTTATATTCTGATAGTCTGTCAAGATCAAATCTAGCATGAGAAGGTTTAATTGCCGATAATTCCTCCATATAATTAAGACAAGTATTTAAATTAAAATTTTAGTATATATATAATGATTGAAACAAAGAACAAATGTGCTTGGCTCAAAGTTGGATATACTTCTCTTTGTAATAAATCGTGCGTAAACAAATACTGCGGAAATCATGCACAGAGTATCAAAATGGAAGTACAGGACCAATACCGTGTATTCAATGCGGTGTTGGAGTCAGAGGAAAAACTCAATTGTGTCTAAAATGTGGCGGAAAAAAATACAGGGAATTAAAACGATATTATGACAAAAAAAATACATCTCCAGGTAAATCTCCTATACAAACCGTAGAAGATTATCTGGTCAGATTTCAAAATAATGATTTAGACAAATAATATTATTATATAAAATGACTCAGACAAATCAGACTTATGATGAAATGATCGACAACGATATTATAAGAGAATTAAGAAAAAAAGCATTTCGTAATAAATATGAATTTGTGAAACATCCAGTATATACAAATTATGAAGCATCTCGAGATGGTGTGATCAGACATTGTAGATTGAAAAAACCAGTCGGTAATCTTGATAAATTTGGTTATTTTGTATTTCGTGCTGGAAATAAAAATTATTTATCAAGTAGATTCGTATTTGAATGTTTTCATGGAGTAGTTGAAAATGGACTTGTAGTTGATCACATTGACGGAAATCCCCATAATAATCGGTTATCTAACCTGCAAGCTATTACACCTAGTCAGAATGCTGCACGTGGAAATACTGGAAAATGTAAATTATTCGGAAAGAGAGCTATTAAATCCATAAATATACAGACAGGACAGGAAATAACTTTTCCTTCAATGAATGCGGCTGCGAAACATTTTGGTATTTGCATGCCTTCAGTAAAACGTGTTGCAGATAAAATATACAAATCAGCATTTTCATTCAAATACGATCAGCAGATAATATTTGAATATATCTAATTCTGTACTCTTAACAAATAAATTGTATATAGTTCGACTCTATATTTTACCTTCACCGTCGCTGCTCTCGGTGTCACTTTCACTTTTGACAGAATCAAATAACATAATTTTTCTTAATTGCATTATACGATTATCCACGATCTTCTTTTTCTCGTATTCACGAGATAGTTCGGATCTAATATTTTCGATCGAACGTGCAAGAGGCGCAAATAGCTTTACCTGTTTTTCATTTACCATCGCCAAGGATTCTAACATAGACTGATAAATTGATTTTACAAATTTATAATTGGATGGTAATGTGTATTTATTGTCAATTTTTCTTTGTTTTAATATTTCATAATCGCATAATATTTTTCAGGATCGAGATTATCAGATAGATTTATTTTGTTATGTTTTAATTTTTTAATAGCATAAATAATATCATTTATATTTTCTTGGTTCATTATATAATAATTATTTATTTAAAATAAAAAATATCAGTCTCTGAATAATTATTTAAAAAATGTAGTCCCATAAACCCATCAGATAAAGAAATCTGTAACTATTTCATGAATCAGATTATTTTTTCCCTTATTATATTAGGAAATATTTAATCAGACGTTCTAAGAGCGTATATACAAATTAATATTAAGAGATTCTTGTCTTAGATCCAAAATATTTCCTGCCTGGTCAGTGAGTTTGAAATTTATTCTTGTCAGAAATGGATTATGAACTCGCAAGTACACGGGGTTAATTGGTTCAGACACAATTAGCCAACCTGGCGGGTCTTTAGGGCTAAATGAATATAGTATATACCCCTGTTCCGCAGTGGCACTGCGGTGATTAGATTTTGAAAGATCTACTTGATAACTGTCATCAATTACGTCACATACCAGATTGACTGCAATTGTTGTTGTTATATTAACAATACCAAGTGAGATATGGCGACCACCACCGTGTGGATCATTATTATATTTAAGAATAGTTGGTGTAGGTATTAATTTTTTCCATGAATCACATATTCTTTTAAATTGTTCATCAATAAGATCATTAACTGATTTCTTTAGCTCTTCAGAATTAAATCCAGGAATTATAAATGTTGATAGTTGTTCTCGCGTAATTTTGAAATGTTTTAGAAATATTATTGTGAACAGAAGATTTAGTCTAACACCTCGAGGTGGACCGTCTTCATCAACTATATATAACTCTTTATACCGTCTATCTGCTGTTATGTTCACTAATTTTTTTTCTCTGTTAACAATAATATCATTCATGAAATCTAGGTCTGAAGCAACTTGATTCAAATGTTGTATTACTTCAATTATTTGATTTTTTAAGTCATCGTTGTAGGAAGTGCTAATGCTGGAAAATAAATTTCTTAGATAATTAAGTACACGTCCGTGTTCAGACTTAATTGTACTAGCATATGAATTTATTTCATCAACATCAAGTACTATTATTTTACCTTTTTTACCATCAACTATTTTTGTAAAATGGGTTTCTGTTTTATCTATATAATGTATAACTCCATCACCAAAATATCGTCGCCATGGGTAAGCATTTTTTCTGTTCGATATTCTGGAGGTTTTATAAATTTTTTAACATCTATGACAAAATCAGATCTCTGTGGTTCTGGTGGTGTTTGATAAACCGGTGGATCTTCAGGCCAACCTAATACTGATCTAATCGAACTTTGATAAATATCTACGGAGTAATCAGGGGAATTTATTTCAATAACCGCAGATAGTGTTGGTTCGTAGACAGTAATTGCTATTTTAGATTCTTTTCCTGTAATAGATTTAATTCTGCGTTGGAACTCATCATTAATCTGTTCTATTTGATAACTGCCCGTTGGAATAGAAACTATTTGCCAATCAGGAGTTCCATCAGGTTTATTCTTATTAGCGAATATTAATGAATTATTTGGTTGTAGTCCACCAAATGGTTTTGATCTAATGTTGGGCCAGCTATAATAAACTCGTAATTGTGCTAATGCTATTTCTTTTGCAGGAATTGCGGTTGGAAAATTGGCACTAAACTCAGGATTAGTCGAACTTAACGATATCATCGTAGTTTTTGACGGAGTTGTATTAATAACGATCTGCTGAAGTAACTCCCTGTCTGTCATTATTATTATTGTTGTTATTTAATTCGTTAAAATCATTAACGATCACTTTAAAAGCGTCATCATAAGTTTTCATCATCATCGCGAATTCAGTATCAGATATTTCACCATCACTAACACATGAAGAAATATACAAAGATAATTTAGAACATGCATCTGCCACTGTGTGTAATTTAATCATATAATCGTGCAATTTAGCATTTGTACAAGTATGTATCTTTCTGGTTATAATACCGAGAACTCCAGCAATAGTCGTTGATGCTGAAACGATAATGGTTATAATAGTAGGTGCTGTCATCGTCAATGTTGATAATAATAATCCTGTTCCAGTAATAACAGCAGAAACCGAGTAAACAACTACATCAACAACAACTATACGTTTCTTGTATTTTTTTATTTTTTTGTTATAATAGTCGATAAAATTATTTAGTTTAGTGAGACGCTCACATACTTGATTGCATCTGTAAAGTTGAACGTCAATGCGAGACTGAGGTTGATCCATTATTATTATATTAAATGATTAATTGCGGTGTTTCAGCCACAAATTCCATATGCCACCAATAAGGCACCGAGGTTATTGTTTGATCATATATTCTCAGTATAAATGTTTCTTCAACTTTTTTTATTAACAATATAGATACAATTCCAGAGAGAGAATCAGTTGAATGACGCAATATATGTCTGTTAATTATAGCAAATCTTTCATCACTAAATACGGACAGCCTGTAAATACCAGTAACTTCTGCGGTATATTTGATAGTGTTATTTTGTGGTGTCCATGTTGATTGTCCTGATGCTACTGTGTATACGATATTTTTAATTTGTCTGTGTGGAATTTTAATCAGATTAGTTTTTTGAACAATATTAGGTATTCCACTGGCAATATCATTAAGTTTCGTGTTAATGTCGGCTAGTTTTATGTCAACGGTTGGTGAATCACCAAAAAATTCTTTAATGGGTTTGTTTATGTTTTTACGAAAATTTAATAACGTTTCTAAATTTTTATAAAAAGTAGCACTAAGTGTAGTCATTTCATCACCGATTGTTTTTAACGAAGTTGAAATAGAAATTTCCTTATCATCAACATACTTTTTCGTTGCAGCATCAAAATCATATTCCGGTGTTCTAAGATTATTAATGCCATTATTATTCATGTCGAGGAATGCACGCATTATACCGTGGTTGGTCAGTACATATTTAGATTCTTGATCGTCGACATATTTCTTTGTTGCGGCGTCTGCATCTGCGGTTGGATTTCCAATGTCGGTGATTTTATTCTGATTCATATTAATATCTCCTGTAAATACATCGCCGGATTTCTTAATATAATTACTGAGTGATGTACCAGAATCTTGTATTTTACCTTGATCGGTAAAAATAAGTATATTATCAGTGACTACAGTTGGAATTCTTATAAGAACATCTGATAGTTGTATATTACTCGTTTTTAATCGTCCTTGATTATCCTGAAAAACAACTACTTCATTTTGATCCACACTTGCGAGATTTAATAAATCATCAATTTCATTTCTGAGCTGATCGAGAGTTGCATACTTAGATAAATCAAATTGTTGATGACCTCTACGGGAAGATCTTCCATAAATATCCACCATTATATTTACTAATGTCTGTTTAAATATGACGTCGTAGTATATTCATGTACAACTTTGTGGGGTGGTTTTGTTGATTTTGATATAGCATCAAGTACGTTAAGTACTTCTCGACCACATATTGGTGGATCGGTTAATGTTTGTGTAGGTAACGTTGAATGCCATATTGGAATACTTTGATAGCCGCTAATATACTTTAAGAATTCTTTTGGTGGAGCTAGTCCATATGAATCAAAATAAATAATTCCACGTGGATCAATTGCATAAGCGACCCAATGCGTGCCTGGACCAAAATTTTCATCGAGATTAATAATACCTGTTTCAATGTTATTTGGTTGTTTCGGTAATTGATCGCGCATAAAAACTCCTCTAAAATTTTTTATTTTTAATTTTTAGCAGCATCTAGTAAATCAAAATTGGACATAGGAGATATTAGTAAACTGTCCCTGGTAATCTTAGGCCTTTTCCGTACCAGTGTGGGGTCCCTGGTAATCTTAGACCCCTTCCCTTTTTTTTTTTGGTGTTCGTTTTATTCCCTGTCCGGTTGCTTTCTTTAATGCCATTCCAGCAGCAGTTCCAACAGCACCTAATGCAGCTGCTTTTGCAACTGCTGGAGCTGCAGCGGCTATTAATGCTGGTATAGCAGCAAGAAGTGGAAATATACCACCCGTCTTAATGACATCTTTAATGGCACCCGCAGAAAGATTAAGTTTTATACCTTTATTTGATTTTTTGGCTTCATCGAAATGCCTGAGTTGACGTTCTGTAAGAGATAATTTATTTGAACCGCTCATCTGATCTTTCTTTAGCGATATTTTTAATCCACAGTTATTTTTTGATGCTGATTGTATCTTTTTAATCTGACCAGGAGTCAGACTAACACTAACATTATTATACGACATTATAATATTTATAAATAATCTAATTACATGTTTTCTACTGGAGCATCAACGACTCTCATTCGTCCACCCGCACCTTCAAGTAACATCGATTTATCGCTGAGTATGACAGCAATTGCTCTGTAATTGGCAATAGCTCCAATATCTCTATTAACATGAGCTCGAAAATGTATATCGACTACTGACTGTCTGGTTAAATCTAAATGTTCTAACGAAAAGTAATAAATTGGGTATAATGTTGTAAAATCCAATTGTGCTATTTGTAAACCAGTATCAACATTTTGATCACGTCCCATGAACGTCATTAGACGGTGATATACACGTGCTACATGATTTTGATCGAAATTCAGTAAAATATCCTCGGATGGTTCTTGATGCCCATTTATTCTTAAGGAAACTTCGGAAACACCAAGATTATCAAATGTCATAATACTACGTGTTTGATCATCCACCCGTGCAGCATCTTGAAATGCAATAAATATATGTCGTGGTGCAGAAACACCTTGTTGTGATGCTATTTGCCATGTAAATAAACCATTAATATTACTCTGAACAACATCTGTGGTCATTGTTAACCATGATAATGCTGATTTACCACCTTGATTCATAAAAGAGAGTAGACGATCTTCTTCAGTTATTGATGGAGTCATCACCGGCATCCACAATGAAAGTTTTGTAAGAATTACTTTGCCAGGATCACCAGCGAGTCTCCATAATGCATCGTTGTCGGTTGCTTTTCGTACAAGTGCAACTGTATGCTTAGATCCGAAAATGACTTTTCTGACATTTCTACAAAATCCAAATATATGTGATAGTGGAATCACACATGAAAATGCTCTTCTTCCACCACGCAACATTGCTCGACGTGATCTAAATCCTAAGTTGAAATCTGGATCTACATTAATAATCATACTTTGTACATCGGCATTGGCGTTTCTAGCAAAATTTCTTGGTTGTTCTATTTCATATTGTCGATACTCTGGAGAATCAGTTGTATCCTTTGCAAACATCATTGATGGACCAGCTGATCTTGAATAATCATCACTATATCTTGCAAGACCAAGTATTGTTGTTGCAACGTCGACGTCCTTCTGAATAGATTCAATATTTTTTCCGTCAATCATGCACGTTGCACTGTCAAATAATGCCATAATACCATTATTAACAAAACCGACATTAACATCGTCTCCATATGCTGCTGGTGCTGCAGGATTAGCAATATTTAAAATTTCACCTTCGACTTCAATAAATGCTTCAGCGGGTAAGAAATATCTACTTGTATCCTGAACCTGTAGTTCGATTCGTCCACGCTGATCTGGAATTCGTGCGTCGTAAGAATAATACTGATAATCAAGCACAGACTCATCTTTAAGTACTGGTGCGTCCATGTCAAATGCGGGATCAGATATACGTTTGAACATCTTTATTATATTTATTATCGTCTAAAACGAAGATTACTTCGGGAAGTGAGACCACTTCCTGCTATCAGACTAGCAGTTATATTTTTTTCTTTTTCTGATAAAGGCACATCAGCCAACCCTGCTAGTTTTTGATTAGCAACTTGATTTATTATTTTACTGACATTTGCAGGCATTACTTCTGTACTAGGTAATTTTACTGATTGAGGTCGGACCGCAGGTCTGCGTATTAATCGTGTTAATCTATCTTTGATCGCTGAAAATGCTTTACCAGCGAGATTACCCATAGCACCAATACCTTTTTCACGAACAACATCAATAGCTTTCATTCCCAGTTGCTTTGCGATCGGTATTGCTTTTGGGGCCATCCTTCTAAATAGACCCTGAACAACATCACCTAGTCCATCTCCGTAGGTTGTCTTGTATACTGGTAATCTTGAATTTATTACCCTGACCATAGTTGGTCCACGTTGAGTACTATGTACTATCATTTTATTATAGTAATTGTATTTCATTACATACTCAGTCGCTGTAGTAGTCATCGGCAATTTCATTAATAAGAGACTGATAAACATCAACGTCCATGATACCGCCTGTAAATAATCGTCTACAGATATCGGCCGCTTCATTAATTATTTCTAGGGAATTATTACCAGCTCGTTTTCCTCCAATGAGGATTTCTAATCGATCAACATCAGCAAGAACATTATTGGGACAAGTAATAAGACCTCTTCCTAAACCACTTCCAATTACGCCGGGAGCGTCTTGAAATTCTTCTTCTTCCTCTTCACTTGGTTTTGGTGATGTTGTTTTCTTTGGTGTAGGAGATAGAACTGGTATTTGTGATTTTGGTGCTGTTTGTTTTGAAGGTTTTTTTACTTTGTTTTTTCTCATTTTCTAATTTGATTAATAAATTAATTCTACTAACATAATCCTGATATACTTGATCATTCTCTTTAATTCGTTCAACATTCATAAATATGCGATATAAATATTTTTGCCACTGTTCACGGGTTTTAATATCTTTAGCGTATTCAGACCACTCAGGTTTCATTAATTTATCTCTTCGACTAAAACCACCAAAAGCAAATTTAACTAGTTGATCTAGATGGGAAAAATCATTAATTGCATTAATTACTTTTTCATCAAATTTATTTATCAGTTCAGCATTACTTATTACATAACTCTTTTGTTTGGGGGCTGGTGCTTCAGCACCTCCAGGCTGATCTTCATCTTCAGGTATTTCCGGGACTGACATCGCAGCAGTTATTTCAGCTGGAAGTCCACGTAAAATTCTTTTTGTCTGTTTTGTTCTTTCTGCTATTTTTCCAGTTGCTTCAGAAGTTTTTTCTAACACAGGAAGAAGAGGTTTAGTTGTCTCTGTAATAGGTTTAAATAATTGTTTTGTATCCTCCTCAAACTCAACTTGAGATTCCTGTCGTTCTTGTAATTGTTGCTTGACAGCATCACGAACAGGTAAATATTTTCTAATTGCCTCTAGTCTTTCTCGTGCTAATCTAGCTGAGTGTGGTTCTCCAATATTCATTATTAAATAATATTTATAATAGATATTTAATTGAATTTGAAATCACCAAAAATACTTAATAAAACGCGATAACTCTGCTCCTCCTCTGCTAGAGAATTATTTCCTCTTTCTATGTATGTCTGTATGTATGCATGTTTGTCTGTATTTTAATTTATCAAAAATAATCAGTAGATCCTAGCGGTTACCCTTAGCAGCAGGAAGGGTGAATGACCACATATGTGTGTAAGATAACAGCAGACAAGAAGGGAAGATGATATGCGCGGTATGGCAGTCGAACCCTACACATTTGTCTTAATCATAATGCAAAATTTGCTCGAAAACCAAGTTGTAGGGTCCACCGCAGCAAGGGGGGGGGGGTGGACAGACATTTGGTAATGAATATATTTGCATTATGATTAAGACAAATGATTTCGCGGTACGGCAGTCGAACAGACCACTTGCCTCAATTATCACTAAAATTTGGCTTAATCATAAGAGTGGTCTGTTCACCCTCCCTGCTGCTTGTCCAGAGACTATGCATCCTACATTGATTAAGCATGTTCCCTTATATGCACTTACTGGCCATGAAATTACAAATGCATTAAAGCGTAAAGCGCCGGCAGATCAGGTTCTATCATGTTGGTTCTACTAATTACGCCTAACAAACTGTATTGCTCCATATCTGCCAGCGCATTATACGACTGTAGATCTAGCTCTGTGCAGTTTGCAGATGGACTCACAAGCGAGATTAGACGGTATGTGTTTTATAGACGATTCTAGTGTAAGTGTGTTACAGAACTATATCCATATTAAACTGTTACGAAGATTGCCACTAAGATCATCTCACCGTTGCGTCTTCCACCAGCCTACATACCCTGCATATCTTGAGCTTGCAACCTAACTCCTCACTCTCATAATTTACTTTAATGTATACAACAGACTCGTTTAAGGAGTTGTAATAAGGCACTCGTGCGTAAAAAGTGTTGTGTGTGTGTGTGTGTGTGTGTGTGTGTGTGTGAGAGAGAGAGAGAGAGAGAGAGAGAGAGAGAGAGAGAGAGAGAGAGATTTGAAATTTTAAGGTAGCTTTAGCAATTTAACAGTCATATCGCTACGATGTCTTCGTGTGGCAGTTTATAGTGATGTCTAGCAGATATGTGGCGTCATGTCTCACCCAGTTGCATTATCTTGACACCAGGCTGGCAAGTCCTAACACTAAACTCTTGATTCTGAGCGCCTAACGAGGCAGCTGCTAGTACCATTTTAAAAGTCTTTGGTATAACTCGGCCGGGGTATGAACCAGCGACCTCCCACATACGAGGCGGATGCTCTAACCACTTAGGCCACCGGAGCGGTCGAATTACTGTGTAACCCATAAAATTATGACTGTTCAAAATACATACCTATCGTAGACACCAATCGCTTTGTAACTATCTCTTTTGTTTTTGCTGATGCTGAGTTTGTCTTTAGCAGCGTTGAATATTTAGAAATCGTTGAGAATATTTATCTTGTCCAATTACACTTCTTTGGGCCATTACCATGTGTACTGCAACCATCTTGATTTTCAACCGAGTTTACCGGGATGAATAGAAATGTGAACTTAGGGCCACGAGCAGACGTACCCAACATGGTCCTTATAGACTGAAGCTGTTCATATATGTGTCGAATTACTAGAGCGTTCATAGGTGTGTCGAACTGCTACAGTATTCATATGTGTGCCGAAGTGCTAGCGTTCATATGTGTGTCGAAGTGCTAACAATCACATGTACTGTCGAACTGCTACAGTGTTCATGTGTTGTCGAATTACAATAGTATTCATGTGTGTGTCGCGGTGCTACAGAGTACATTTTGTATTTAAGGTAGTCAACCTGTAAAATAGATAAGGCAAACATTTAAAAATTAAAGCATACGGTGATACTCTGAAGCGTTGCTTTTGTGGGGTATCAATGTTCGTGGATATCATGATTATTGAGGTTGCCAATTTTCGTGGATATCTACATTACTGTAAACAAGAAAATTAAAGGCCCTACAAATGAATAACCTTTCAATGAGTAAAAAAGAGCTCTTCCGCAATCCACAAAATCAGGCGGAGATACAAATGTAGTGTTCCCAAAGCAACGAAATTTGATACTCATGAATACAAAATGAATTCACAGTAACCAACATGGAAATTACCGTAAACTCTGCTATAAACTACATTATATGACAAAACGATGACTCGTTGGAATTACCTTCCATGAATAATAGATATGAATAACAGTATGTAAAGATGTCTTGCGCTCAAAATTATAACACTATTATTTCAATTGTTTGTAGAGTGGTTTTGCCTTGTTGTGCAGTAAGCAAAATAAGTACATACAAGAAAATGCATTATCGCATCTCAAATGATAGGTAATTTTAGAAATAAACGTCACTGTTTATTTATACCAGATTCAAATAGATCAGTAACGTTTCTTTAAACAGAGATACTTGGTTATTGTATTCCATCAACTGTCACATTACTACTTACCTGTAGTGTCATATATTAATCTCTCTTTCTCAAATCTGCATTGTACCTTGTACTTTTTACTGCTAGACTGCTTAAGTTTCAACACTTTCATTTGCCCGTTTTTGTATCATCTCGTGTTTTCCAAAATTCCACTTGCCCAATAATAATTATTTAATTTTACTTTTTCTCATCAAAACTGTGATAAAATGTGCACTATAACACACAAACGTCTGAAGTTACCCTTTTTGTTGCTGGAATTCAAATATCTTAATGCAAACATTTTTTTCCCAACTTAAATATTTTCTTCTACTGCTCGTGCGTGGGAAACATTTGTCAGCGATAACGTCTCATGTGACTTGTAAGGTCTCCGTTACAAGGAATTGAATACTATATCTCTTACTGAATACTATATCTCTTACTGAATACTATATCTCGTACGAGTAAAGAGTTTGCTTGTTTATTAAAATTTCACATACTGTTTCAAAACATCTCAATATGCATTAAGCCATTTATTCACGCGCTGTCTGTCCTTTGCAGTCATTTCATTAACAGTGAAAGGAAAATATTTGGAAAATCTTTCGTTAGGTCAGTTTTTCTGTCTGAGAGTCAATGATACATCTCTTTGTCTCACTAAATATATTTACACCCTTCCTGCCAGTGTTCCCAACTATATTTTATGCTTCCTATGTTTAACAAAGAAAACCTTACCAAAGTATAGAAGCGGAAAATTAATAATTACAAAGGCAGCAAATCTTGAATGTACCAATTTCTTGCAATATATATATATATATATATATATATATATATATATATATATATATATATATATATATATATATATATATATATATATATATATATATATATATATATATAATCTATGGCAGAAGTGAGCATTTTATAAGCGTTATGATAATTAGTGTTTTAGAAATGTATTTAAATGGCCAATTATACCGTTTGTGTTATCAGATTTCATTTGTTACTTGACAATCTTATTCTTTACAGAGACCGGTGTTTGGAAAAAATAAAATATTATTCTTTAAAATATTCCATGTGACAACTTCCTAAAGAAAACCGATATAGACATAACTGTATCATCTGTACTTGATATAGACATCCCACCTTGCTGTTATTGAGCATACACGTAGGATCCGTACAAATTACAGGTATATGCACTTAGCATGCATACAACTAACCTGCATATGCACATAGCATGAGTACAATTATCCTGTATATGCACGTAACATGCATACAGCTAACATGTATATGCATATGATATACATACAGCGAATTTATATTTACACATTGCATGCTTATAACAAACATATATATATATATATATATATATATATATATATATATATATATATATATATATATATATATATATATATATATATATATATATATATATATATATATATATATATTTATTTATAGCTTGTGTAAAACAAACCTGTATCTAACCAACTGTAGCTGCACATAACATGCATACAACTAACCTATATATGCATATAACATGCATACGATAAATCTATATGTGCACATAGCATACATACAACTAACCTGTATAAGTACATATCATGCATTAAACAATAGTATATATGCTCATAACATGCATACAAGAAACCTATATATGCGCATATCATTCATAGAATAAGTCAATATTTATATGCAACAAACCTACATATGCACGTGACATGCATACAACAAACTTATAAGTATTTACAATGAAGCCTACATATGCACAAGGCATATATACAACAAAACTGTGTATACATAAAACAAACTTATATATGTAGATATCGCGTATGCAACAAACCTATATTTAGTGTCTGCTTAGATGTAGTAAATATCCAAATAAAAAGCCAATCTTTTATACACAATTTGTCTTACCAAATCCCTTGGTGTATCTCTTAGTTTATGAATTATTTATTATTCGTATATATTTCCTTATCTCCAGAGACAATCAAAAGAGTCTTAAACTCTTCTGCAACTCAGTAGAACTACGGTATAGTTTATAAATCTCGTAGCGGTGTGGACCTCAAATGTATGTTTGCGCAAAAGATTAGCAGGCTATTCGAGTGAGACGAGTGTTTAGGCAGTTTATTTTGAATTATCAAGGCTTCCCTGTATATATTCAGCTAAGTGATTAAAAAACATGGCTTGATTCAATGATGCGTGTCATTCCCATAAATATGCTGTAGTTATTATATTTGTAATGAGTTCTACGGCCATCGTCAGTCCCATTTTTCCACATGAATATTTTATATTCAGTCATTTATTTATCATATACTTTCAACCAAATAATAACATTTAAAAAAGAAGTTATTTTCTACAACCGTCACTGAAAAGTAAACCGAAGCGTGAAATAATAACTTGAAAGTTCAGTTTGTAATTTTTGCGCTAATAAATTTAAAAGACCCATCCCATTCATTAATTCTTAGTGAAGTAATTCCGTTCATGCCTTTTTCTTGATAACGTCACATGAAAGCTGTGACATAAAGGGAACTGTTGCACTGCCGGTAAAGTTCTCATAACGGCTTAAATACAGCTCAACTTATTAGCATTGTTGACATCGAATCACAGGTTCAGTAAGCAGCCATGCCGCATTGTTTCCATAGCATTTGCTGGTATCGAATCTCAGTTTCAGTAAGCAGCCCTGCCGCATTGTTCCCATGCATTCAAGTATTGGATCTCTGTTCTGGGTTTTTGAAAAGTCAAGTCTAGATTATACATAATACGTGCCCTTGTCATTTCCAGCAGCAGGTCACCCAAATGTTGTGTTTTCGTTACCTTCTCAGTGAAAACTGAAATAGATGGTATCTCACTTAAAAGACACATTTCTACCATTCTTTGGCACTGGCAGTTATACCGGCATACCGGAATAATATTGAAAATTACTTCTAAAATTAAACATTTGACGATTATGTTTATTTTGATGTTAGCGGCTCCAATAGCTATGGTTTCGGGAAACAAAGGTAGCCCTATGTCGCATTGGTGACAAAGGTACATGTAAATATTCCACTGCAATTTGACCTTCTTTACGTTCAATACGAGAAATACCAAATAGTAGAAGAAAATGTAAAACTGAATAGGAAATGGTTTAAAGTATTTAAGAACAAATAAAATAGAAGGGGGGATTGGTGTATCTATACCTTAGGTAATCAGCATATTTGTAGCTTTGATGAAAACTCAATCAACAATGGTAAGCCTTGAAAATATCTTAATATTCAAACACCTTTTTCCTACTTTTCATGTCAATCTACCTTCCATTCACACGTAGACTGACAATCAATCCATGCAAGCATTCTGTACGTTTTGGTTCAAAGAATTTAATGGCATTGCCATTTCAACGTAATCTTAACGGAGAGAATAAAAAAAAATCTTGAATAAATTAAGAAACTATACATACATATTATTTCCAATCATTATATAATTTTTTTCATTTTATTTAGATAACTTATCCGCAATACTAATAGGGCAGTCAGTTATGTCTACGTAACCATCTGAAGAAGTCTTCTAAACTCTAGCGATTCAGGCTTTTATTGAAAACATTTTCAATCTTATATCCGAAATATAACGGTATTTTCCAAGCGTGACATGTGAAAAAAGACAGCCATTGTATTGCTTCATTGTGTACGTTGAATTTATATGCAGCATTATCTCAAGGATCTGAAAACCTACAAACCTTTGTCCTCATCGTGGGAAGCGGAACCAGACAAAGAAAGGGATTGCTTAGTTTGGGCGAAATATGGTGGCCGGTTATTTAACCAGGTCATTACGGTAGTCATGAAGGCCAACTCAGATCACTCTAAAAAGGCGTTGAGTCTGGTAAAGCTGCCTAGGCCAATCACCCATCAGTTGATTATACCGATCACAGAAACCATGACGACGCCATAAAATACAAAGGTGACTGAGGCAGACTCATCTGCAGGAGGATTCAAGTTGCGATCTGGAGAACGCCTTCTGGAATCTAGGCACCCGACCAGTCTTCTAAATAGCATAAAAGAAGAAACTAAAGAAGGGTTCTGTGGAAGGTTGAGGACTCCTGTTAATCAAGCATCTTAAAGAGACCTCAAGATCCTAGTGATTGACTTCAGTGCCAAACTGGGCTCCGACTACACAGGGAAAGAACCGTCTGGGAACAATACACGAACGATTTTAAATGAATTTTGTGCATTCAATTGCACGGCCATTGGATACACTGTTTTTCTCTACAAACGAATTCGCAAAGCAATATGTGTTGTACCAGATGGAAAAGCAGAAAATCAGATTGACCAAGTGACCCCTGGCTGCAAGTGGAGAAGCATCCTCCTAGATGTATTCGTTTAAAGAGGAGCAGATGCAGCATCCAATGTCCGCCTAAGAGTGACTCTTTTAGAACGACACTCAGGAGCTAAAGAGGCAGGTGCGACAGGTAACATACAAAATGCTATGTGCATAATTTGAAATACAAAGACTTCAACAAGAATTCAGCTGCGGAACCCATCGATGATCACTGGAAAAAGTTAAGAGTGCTGCGGAAGAATTCTTGTCGCAGAATCCTGGGCAAGAGAAAAAGAAGACACAAAGAATGACTGACAACAGAGACCTGATCGCTCATAGTGATCGTAGAATAATGAAGAAGGAGGTTAAGCAATGCACAGATGAACAGAAAAAAGAAACACAGATCGTATATTCAGGTTAAAGAAAAGTATCAAGAAAGAAAAACGAAATACATAAATAACCTGGCCACGGAGGCCAAGACATAATCAAGAAATTAAAAATAGGAAGATGTTATACAATAACACTCGCACGTTCAGAGAAAGCAAGGGACCCGTCATAGAAATGCCTGACATACCATAATCGGAGGCATTGTTCCAAGTCAATAGGAACCATACATTTAGGAGAGAACTTTGAAAGGCCCTGCTTTACGGCTCTTACCAAACTAATGTCTTTGGTGAACACCCGCCTCCGCCGCCTATATCAACATATAATGGCACGAGAGAATCCGTAACACCTATTTGTGGGACAACACCTTCCTGCTACATGCCCACCAATAAATCTCCAATAGGAAATAAGGGTGGATCGGGCATACACTGAGAAATCCACCAAACAACATTACTAGGCAGGCCTCTGAATGAAACAAAGGGAAAGGTTGGCAAAGCAAGAAAAACCTGGCTCAGGTCCACCCAGGAATAGATCAAGGTTGCCACAATGAGGTGAGCCGAGCTGAAGAGTAGCGCCCCAAACCGGATCCGATGGTGAGACGTAGTCAAGGCCTTATATTCCAACGGGAGCAGAGAGGCATAAGAAAATAGTCTGAGGCTGTGATATTTCTCAAATTATTTATTGTTCATAAAATAAGAACAATATAACTTTCTGAAAACTCAGTAACTCTAGTAATTTATTTAAATAGAATTATGCATGTACATCAAGTATTTTATTATGTGATTGAATGCTACTGAAAAACCTCAACATATGAATATATTTGCTGTATTACAAGTTGGTGGGGTAAATCCCATAGGGTGCTTTGAGCTTGCTAATGCAGTATTCTTGTGGTCGGCTTCATTAATGTCTCAGTCGTTGTAGTTGTCACCATTTTAATTTCCACGAGTAAAACTTTGTCCGGGAACAGACCTCGCTGGACTATTGGCAGCACATAAACATCTTTACGATTTTAGTTCTTAAGCCGCCGGCGGTGTAAATATATCCATACCTATTCAATCTTTTGGATATATGATAACATCAATTCATTATTTTGCTATTTTCAAAACTGAATCCGTTTTGTATCCTGATATGATGATGTGTTATTTCTTCCGTAGGAAAACGGCTTCTGCAGAGATCCCATCGAGAAGGTCTTTGTCCTTTTTTAGGCCAAAAGTCGAGTAATTGTATGATAATCGGGGTTAATGTTACAATGCACAGTAGAAAACGGGGTCACACTTAAGAGAATAAGGCCACCTATTGATGTCATTTACCGATACTTTCAATAGAGTCATATGGTGTATATGACGAAATCGCCCGAGTACTTGAGTCCAAGGAAACGTAATCTGAGTCAGTAAATGCCCGTATTTCCCGACACTTTGGACACATCATCGGCATTATGTTAGTACTCTTAGGAGAATTCGAACGGGAGATCCTTCGATGACGCAAACAGATGACCGTGATGACCACAATTGATATGATTACTGCCACACCCTCAACAGCAATGATTATGTACAGCACCGTGACGGGGCAGTCCGTACTTTGATCTGAAATCAGAAAGTAAAACCAATTACTTGTGTCCATTTTCTTGGGAAATAAATTCATTCAATACAATAATATGTGGATTTGCTCGTTGGGTTAATTATTTAGACATGAATTCCTAAACACTTACCATAAGGTTCGTCTATCCGTTTGTGATTGTTAAACTATGTAACTAACTCGCAACAATACCTGTCCCTCATAAAATTTAAAGATCTATCCCAATTTAAACTATGATACAGACTTATTTCGGATTTCACATTGCTTAACAAGAGAAATAGTCGTCAAATTAATCAACGTAGAAAAGTTTTTAAATATGTTCCATAAAAGCCATTCCCACCCAGAAAATAACTAACCTTTATATGTACCCCACCAACCCTTTCACATATGATTTTATCTCATTTCTATTTATAGTGAGAAATAAAAAATCACGGCTATCTTTCTACCCCGATAAAGCTGATCTATAACTGTTTCCCATTCGCCTCTCCCCACCTCCAAATAGTCCTGGATCAAGCTTTCGTGCGAGAAAAATTACTGTACATTTATTGCATTTATTTTTCCTACCGATGTGCGTGTGTCTGGGGTTTTTTCTACTACTATTATGAGACATTGTTTTTAAAAAAATGCCCATTTTCCCACGATGTTTGTAGTACTAAACAACATTGGTTTTCATACACGACCTATTAAATATGAACTTTCTTGCTGAGCAAAACAAGTTTTTCATTCTGAAACTGAAATCAAGCGATGCTCACATACAGGCGTAGTATACTTGCCTTCCCTTAAAAAAAAAAAGAGAAAATACAAACTATATTATGACTTATCAGTCTAGTCGTCCTTCCACATTTTCGTTGGTTTTATAATGTCTGCTTTCTGACACTGCAGCCATTTGAGTTAAAATACAGCAAATTTGTTTCAATAATAAATCATTTTCATAGAGAATGAATCCTATCTTAATTATTGCTTTTTCTAACTTCACTTGTATCAGTTATTGGCATTAAAAGGTATATGTATGAAACCGCTCCGGTTGCCTAGCGGTTATAGCGTCCGCCTCTGATGCGGGAGGTTGCGGGTTCGAACCCCGGAGGAGTCATATCAAAGACTTACAAAAATGGTGCTAGCAGCTGACTCGCTTGGCGCTCAGCATTAAGAGTTAGCATTAGGACCGGTCGGTCTGGTGTGAGGATAATGTGACTGGGTGCGACATGATGCTATATGTTTGCGGCATGATGTCCTAGTGTTAGACATCACTATAAACTGCCACATTGCAGACATCTTTGCGATATGACTGAAAAAATGTTAAAGCTATGTTAAAAATCAAAATCACACACACACACACACACACACACACACACACACACACACACACACACACACACACACATGTATGTATGCAATTTGCGTCCGCCCTGGAATTCATCCCTACCCATAGAGACTTTGGCTATGAGTCAACACTTGGAAATCATTGTAATCAGCACCTTATAAAAATACAGACATTGAAGGGGGGGGGGGCAATAAACGGGTTATTACATGTAAGTGACATTTTCTCATGGTCAATTTTTACTATCCCAAAGAGAACAGGCACATCTGGATCATAGCTAGGAAACTACAGGTAAAACCGTTATAACGCGATTCGTTATAACTCGATTCCGCTTATAACGCGATGGCAGCATGGCTCCCATTTTTTAATTTAATGTACTGAGATCCCCAACATAAACCTACGTTCTGTGTATAAATAGACAAATGCACCCACCCAAATGAGATCTACCCCTAGGGTTAACAAAAATCCCAGGGCCTACCTAAATTCGGGTGGCGGTCAAAATTGTGAAAGAGTGGGGACACGCGTTTTAAATATGCAGAATTCTACTCAAGTATATTAAATGCCAATACATTGTTACGACCACTGCAGCTAAGGCCATATCGCCTTTATATCTTCTACCAAACTAACAGCTTCTACCAAGCTACGTACCCTGGATTTAAGCGTGTCAACGTGGTTATATAGGAGTATTTATTCGTCTTAAATATTAATTGTTGTTCTAAAATTTCATTCTGAGTTAATTAAAGTCTTTGCTATCATGACTGTTAATGCACTACTCCGCAAAGTCACTACAAACAATATTAATAAACGAATTCCAGACGAACATTATTGATCCATATGGACTTTTACGATAGTGTCAGGTAATAAACTGGGTCACGAGAAGGTGACGTTGAGTCAAATCATATCAAGTTATCAGGGTAGTACGATATTTTTTCTCCCAACACACGCAGCTTTCTTTGTGACAGCAGAGCGTGACAGTCATTTCGGTTAATACCCGATCACACATTTAGGCTGACCTCATCCAAATATGTCCGCGTACTTCTACATTGATTTTGCCGTACGAATTTCACGTGGCGTGTGTATAATGACCTTACAAGAAATACGGATCAAACTAAAGTGAAGAGTTGCCACTTAAAAGTATGCATAAATCAAATTATAAAAACATAACACCTATTACTTTAATAGTCGGTACTGAACAACTTCATGGCTTGTGGCACGTACTATGTAACTTAAAACCTCATTTGAACACATTCATGGCACGCACCAAACTCGTTTGAGAAGTTGTCACAACTCATTTAAATGAATATGTATGTGTGTGTTTTGGAGTTTTAACGTAGCTTTAAAATTTTTCAGTCATATCGCTACGATGCCTGCAGTGTGGCAATTTATAGTGATGTCTAGCACTGGGGCATCATGCTCCAGATATGTAACATGATGTCTCACCCAGTCACATTATCCCGACACCAGGCCGATCAGTCCTAGAACTAACCTCTTAATGCTGAGCACCAAGCGAGGCAGCTATTAGTACCATCTTTTAAGTCTTTAGTACGAATCGGCCGGGGTTCGAACCCGCGACCTCCCGCATCCGAGGCGGACGCTTTAACCACTAGGACACCGGAGCGGTCCACTTGAACGAATAAAGCGCTTGTAAATGCCATAACATGTTTCCAGAAAAGCCGTCGTAAGAAACAAATAACTTCGTAACCGGTAAAATTAATTGAATTTATGTCTATAAATATATAGAAAATATGAGAGTTAACAATACCTATGGTAGACTTCGATTTATTTGTAACTGTCTCTGTTGTTTTTGCTGATGCTGATTCTGTCGTTGGCACTGTTGAATGTGTAGATGTGGTTGAGAATATTTCTGTTGTTGTTTGTGTGGTTCCTTTTGTCTCTGATGTAGTTGTTGTTTTTTCCGTTGTAGATGTTTCTTCAGTTGAAGTTGTCTCTAATGCAGTTGTTGTTTTTTCCGTTGTAGATGCTTCTTCAGTTGGAGATGTCTCTGACGCAGTTGTTTTTCTCCATGTTGTTGATGTTTCTCCGGTTGAAATTGTTGTCTCTTCTGTATTTATTGTGCCCGTAGATATCGTTAGTATTGTAGATGTACCTGAGGACACTACCTCATCTGCAGTTGTTGTCGTATACGTTAACAACGTTGTCGCTGTTGTTTGTAATGTTGTGAATGTTGATGTCGATGCCGTAGATGTTTCTGTTGTTGACGTTGATGCTTAAAAGATATTAGCATTGTGTGACAGAATATGGATCTTTATTTTAAAGGATTACTGATTCATTAATTCATAGATAAATCTGTATATCCTCCACTGGAGGATTTTCATCATGAAAGAAAAAAAAAAAAATCGGACAAGAAAGAATTGTTCATACATTTGTGCAAGCACACAGCACAAGAAGAGACAGATGAAGAAGGTAAAAGCTTCGATTCTACCCATCCAATATGAAAAACATGTGAACATACCGAACATGACGATTATAGATACGTAAAAAGGCAAGCCTATACAATAAAACAAATGCTACAACAGCATCATTGTCTTAACAAGGCGAAAAATCTCAAACGTAATCATAATTAAGAGTAATTAATTAGCATTTTCATTGTCAATTTTTTTAAAAAAAGAAAACAAAATCCTTCTGGTAGCTTAGATAACATTAAATAATTAAAATTAAATATTGGGATACATCTACATTTCAAATAAACTACACGTGTACTTCGAACAATTATGTTCATCAATAATGACGTAGTGATCTAATTTGGATGCTAATAAGTTTTTAAGTTATAAGTATCTCACAGAAAATTCTACTACCATGTAATCAAATTATAAAATAAGAAAAGATAAAAGAAATAGGAATAGATCGTACGTTAGCCTCGATAAACAATAATAATAATAATAATAATAATAATAATAATAATAATAATAATAATAATAATTGCAGATCTAATAAATATTGCTGATGCCATTGAGAACTTGTGAAAATTGTCAGGATATAGGATAATAATTTCATTTGCAGTTCCAAGAAAATGAAATGTGCCTAAAAGGATCTCAAATACTTTTTGGGGAGTGAATAAGAATATTCCTGCAAGCAATGCTAATGCAAGCGTTTTCTTTAGAGGTACGTTTTCTTTCGTGTCTATAATACCCTGTGGTGTTGGAGGTGTAGAATAGGTCCTATGCGCTATGCTGCATAACGTAAGAGACGAATAAAGGAGACATGAGATGCTGTGAATTCATGGTTAGAGTGCCAGACTCGTGACCGAATAGTCGCGAGTTCGGATTCTACCACTAAATCAGCCCAGATCGGCTGCCATTGTGCGTCCTTGAACAACGCACTTAATTCCAATTACGTTGGCACTAAATAACTTACTTGTTTTGCTATGCCGTAAAGCACCAAACCAAGTCTGTAGTTTCCAAAACAAGCTTCTCTCAAACATCTAATTTTGATACATAATATGTTGTCAAGAGACCAAACGTATGCAGGACTCATAGTGAGTATAAACGAGACCTTTTCAGGGATTTAACATGACATGCTTGTCTCAACCGTATCGCTTCTGTTTCATTATATTTATGCACATAATTAGAGAGACATGAACAAAGACATGCAGGGTAGTCCAAACAAAGTATACATGTTATTGATATATACGGATAAATTAACGAAGTGGATATGACCTCTCTCTCTCTCTCTCTCTCTCTCTCTCTCTGGCAGCATTAACTTTGTCTTCGTAGACAGAAATTGCTTGTTCCTGAACTTTCTTGGAAGTCCTTTTAGTAAACATATATTCTATATGAATGATGTT